>JASDQU010589684.1:11304-22038 GCA_032191745.1 Picea mariana
AGTCTGAACTCTCTACTCGTCCTCCTCCTTGTATGCAAGTGATTAACTGTTTTTCTGTTGTAGCTTCCCCTATATGTCTATGTTACATACTTATAACATATTTTGTAATACTTTAATAGATGATGGATCATTTAGTAGTTTAACACAGGATTGAAAAAAATCCTTTATGGTACTTACTTGTCCCAGGGGTTATGCTTCATTAGTGTGATCCAATGATGAATGAATCTCGTACATTGGTATGTCCTAAGTATGTTGTGCAGTTGATGTAGATGCAATGTCTAGCTTCAAGAATTATTGTTTGTCTTGCTTGAATAACTCCTTTTCATTCTGCGCATCAAACTTCTTATGTGGTTCAAAATTCTTCTTCACCCATTGGTGTTGTGCGAGATCTGGTCTTACTGTGTCATCTCCTATTTTATCTCATACACGTGTAACTATGTTGATATTTCTTCCATCATCCCTTGATTCTGAATAAATCCATTGAACATTCTAATTTTTCTAATTCCTCTTTTCCCGGATCTTCCCAAATAGTGTCAGACAATCTTTTGTGTCATGATATGATGCGCAACAATACATACATGTTGTAGGTGGAAGTGGACATTCTCTTGCATAGTGTCTTGGTTGTTGAAAGTTATGGCATACCATTGGTCCTCTGCCTCTTCCAAGGCCTCCTCTACCTCATCCTCCACCTATGTAGCTAGCTTGATCTCCTAGCGAGGCGTTGTACTGAGGCACCTAATTATACTGCGCGAGATTATATTGTGGCTACGTGGTATTTTACTGTGGAAGCAGATTGTTATATTGGGATGGAAATTGGTTAAACTATGGTGCATCTTTCCCTGTGATCATTTTTTCCTGCAACCTATGGGTTTTTGATGTTCTTTCCCTCATCAACTCCATTTTCCTGCAACCTTTGTCATCATGGCCTACTGACTTGCAAAATTTGTAATATGAACTCTTAGTCACTCTCTATTATTTTTGAATCATTGGAAAATGATATGGATCATGCCCCTGTGTCTTACAGATATCACACCATATTCCTCATGTTCGTAAAGGATTTGGCAGTCCTGTTTCCATGTACTGCGCGAATGTTGGGTACTCATTCTTGTGATGTCCTTTTGTCCTACATGTGGTACACCAAGTCTCTTCTCTTTTGTCCTTACTCATGTTCTGGTTCATTTGAAATGTTAAATTCTTCATATCCTCCTTCAACTCCTCTATTGTTGGCTCTGTATTCTAATATTAGTTATGTTCTAGTTGTAAGGCTTCCTGCAAAGCCTCTGCCTAAGTTTGAAACTTATGTTGTCTAAAAGGGTATTTCAAGTGTGGTAGTAGTGAATTCACAAATACATGTCTATGTTGGATATCTTTCATGGCATACTTCATCTTCCCCTTCAATATTTGAATCTCTGGTCAATATCCCAGACAAATTCTCATGGTTTCTATCTAATCTCTATCATCTCATTCATGTATTGATCCTCTGAGCTAGGCTTCTGGAATTTATTTATCAACAACTTATGATATGGATTTTATGATCAGAATGAAATGACTACATATTATTAACAGGTGCTTAACACAAAATAACAGAGATACAGTAAAATTGGTTTTCTATTCAATAAGGAAATAAGTTGAAATTGTAAAATGCAGCGGAAAACAAGCTTGTTGGAATGGTGGCGGCTTATCTATGAGAAGAGATGTGACGGCTGTGCTCATTCGCAAGAAGATGATTACAATGAGGCTTTGAAGGTCTATTTAAAATAAACAGGAATTCCAAAAACCCTAGACATCCAAAAACCTAACCCTAGGAGATGAAGCGCCAAAAGTCATGTGGGCCCCGTTTGGGTAAGCTAGTACATCAACTTCCTGGGGTCGTAACTTTTGCATACGATCTCCATTTTATGCACATGATAGCCTATTGGAAAGGTATCATCGAGGAGATTCATTTTGGGGGAAACATAAAAGAAGTTGTCTACCTGTATTTCCTTCTTTCTTGTGAGGTTCTCCAAAGAATATATTGGTGTATTTTTTCGCTTGCTGAGTCATCCACGATCCATATTCCTTGCTGATCTGTCTTCCTCACTCTCCCCATCTAATGGATTTCTTTCTCTTACTTCGCTCCATATTTTCTTCTCTTTTGGTCACTTTGACCCAATCTTAGTCAACTTGTTTTCTACGCAGTTCGCACTTTGCGCTTCTTTCCTTAATCTTAGAAACCTTCCACAACTAAGGGCTAACATGCCCCAACACTCACATGTGACTCGTACCAAGGCACTTCAGGTCTGAACCTTCTATTTTTCTTTGTCTTTGGATTGCGTGGGGCATCTTGTGCTTTCTAATATGTCCCACCCTTCTTTCCTTGTGCAGACTTTCTTTTCTATGTTTGGTACCCAGTTTCAACTACACCTGGTACCTGGACCCTTTTTCTCATGCTTCTACTGGGAGCTACAAGGCAGCCTGTTGTCGTAGTAAAATTTCAACCGACTCCCATTCTCCAGACCTTCCTTCCATTCTCCATTCAAAGTTTTCAACTGCACGACTCCTCCTTCTGTAACATAAGAAACCTCATATGGCCTAAGCCAATGTGTCCAGAACTTCCCTAGATGCTTCATGAACTTGCTGTTGTATACCAATACCAGATCTCCTTGCTTGAAAGCTTTCTTCTTGATGTGCCTATCATGATAGGGATTTTCTCATTCCTTTTGTTCCTGTTGATGGAGTCCTGCAATAAATCATTTTTCTTCTAGTTCTACCAACTGTGCAAGTCTTTCTTGAATAACGCCAGTGTCATCCATATTTGTGAATGCTGCAATTCTGAGGCTAGGAACCAAATATTCCATAGGGACAACTACTTCTAGGCCATACACCAACTTAAATGGAGTCTTCATTGTTAGCTTCTTTCAAGTAGTTCTATAGGCCCATAGCACTGCTGGTACTCTCAAATCTCAGTCATCCTCTTTCACATTGCAAATATTTGTCAGCATTGTCTCCAAGATCTTGTTGAAGGCTTCAATTATATCATTTGCCTGCGGGTGGTAAGGGGTGCTCTTCTGGTGATGAACTTCAAATTCCTGAGTCAAGGATTCAATAGTCTTATTAATAAAGTGTGTACCTTGATCACTCATTAGGGTCTTTGGGCATCCAAACCTGGTTATTATATCCTCAAATATAAATCGCGCAGTTGTAGTTGCACTATAGTCCTTAATGTCTCTTGATTCTACCCATATTTCCAAATACTCTGTCGCAATAATGATGTATCTAGCTCCGGTGCACTTCCCTGGTGGGTTTATAGGTCCCACAAAATCAATTACCCATTTCTCAAATGCCTGCAAAGTCAACTGTGGTGCTAAAGGAATCTCATGTCTTCGGGAAGGATTCCCAACTCTTTGGCATACATCACAAGCTTTATAGTATTCCTTGGTATCTTTATGTAAAGTAGGCCACCAGAGGCTAGCTCTAAGAACCTTCTGTGTTGTTGCTTTCCCTGCGTAGAGTCCTCCTGCAATGACTTCATGTGCTGTTGCTAGAATAAGTGGTCATTCTGAATCCATAACACATTTCCTCAAGATCTCATTAGGTCCCATTTTTTATAGTTGTCCTACTATAAGTGAAAAATCTCCAGCGCATACTACCAATTGTTTCTTCTGAATGATTGTATATTTACTAGGTTCCATTCTTGTTGACAGGAACTGGACTATCTTGGTGAAATGATCATCAACCTTCTTGATGGCTAGCAACTGTGCATCAGGTAGTGTATCCTATAAACTAGTAGGTTCCTCTCCATGCTCTAACCTAGACAAATGATCAGGTCCCTTGTTTTTTCTCCCTGGCTTGATCACAATCTCAAAATCATATTCCTGGAATAACAGTAGACATATGCATATTCTTCCCCCCAACACTAGCTTGTTGACTAGGTATTTCAACACATAGTGATTAGTGAACATATTAAAGTGGCTTCCCAACAAGTAGTGATGAAACTTATACAATGAATACACCATGGATAAACCTTCTCTCTCAGTGGTGGTGTAATTTATCTCAGTTGTTGAGAGCTTCCTGCTAGAAAAGACTAATGGGTGGTCAATATATCTTTCTCCTGGTTGTGCTAACAATACTCCTAGTGCAATAGAAGATGCATCGACATGAAAATGAAATTCCTTGCTCCAATTTGGGAAAACCAAAATAGGCGCAGTAAGCATTTTTTGTTTCAGTGTGTCGAAGCTCTGCTGACATTCTTCTGTCCATTGAAATTGACAATATTTCTTCAAACACTTCTCCATAGGTGCTCTAATCTGTGCATAGACCTTAATGAACTTCCTGTAGTATCAAGTATGTCCCATCATAGTGCACACCTCTCTAACTGAAGTAGGAGGGGGTAGATAAACAATAATGGAAATCTTGGATGAATCTACCAACAACCTCTGCTTACACACAATATGGCCCAACAACACTCCAAATGGTGAAAAGATGATGCACTTATTTAGATTAAGGGAAATATGACATTGCCTACACTTATCCAACATTAGTCTTAAACATTCAATATGATTTTGTAATAAGCTAAAAATAGTCCAATCATCAAAGTAGGCTTCCAAAAATTTATGTAGAAACTCCTTGAATGCTTCGACCACCACCCTGGAAAAGATGGTTGGTGCATTATTCAATCCGAAAGGCATCACTATATACTGGTAGGAACCCCATTCTGTTGCTAATGTGGTCTTATGGAAATATTCCTTGGCAATCTTGATATGGTGATAACTTGAAAATCCATCTGTAAAGGAATATAACTCCTGTCCTCCAACATTATGTAACACTTAGTCTGTAAATGGTGTAGGGAATGGGTCATGCAAACATGGATCATTCAGCTTCCTGAGGTCTACATAGATCCTTATCTCTCTTGTCTTCTTATCTTGTACCATGATAGGACTAATCCACTCTGACTCTTCAATAGGTTCTATGATTCCTGCTTCCAACATTCTATCTAATTCAATCTTCACTTTCTCCTAATATTTTGGATTCAATCTGTAGGGTCTCTTCTTTATTGGACTTGCATCTAGTTTCAAGGGGATATTCATATCTTCCATGGGCCCTTTTATGCCCTTCATATCAATGAACTTGGTTGGGAACAAGTCTTGATATTCATGCAATAATTATGTGATCTTATCAATGGTGGCATCATCCCAGTAATCCCTAACATTAGCAAGCTTAGGTGCTTGCTCTGTTCCAATATTAACTTTCTTGATTTTGATCGATTTTCCAATAAAAGGTAATTCAACTCCTAGTTCTTCTACATCTCTCTGTCCTTCCATTTCTGCAATGTTCACATTCCTAGGATCATCATCTTCATCGACATTGATATTGTAACATCTTTGCAGTTTTTGAAGAGGTTCAGTCCATTCATCCTCTTCTTGTGCCAAAGAGAGGCTAGGTGCCTCCTCAAAGACTTTCAGTATGACAACTTATAGAGCTTGATCTACTGAAGGGTACTGGATTTCAAATGAAAATGTAGCTATAAAGTTCTAAGTCATACCGTACCAATCTCAAGTGATGAGGCACAATTCTGCTTGAAGATACCAATTGATAGGCATTGTGTCTAGAGTATTGATGAATTTATGCACCCACTGTTCTTGAGGAATGGTGCACCAGGCCTCCTCACTACCTTGCACATGGTCCTTCAAACATATTTGACCTGTGTATCAAACCTCACATCTTTCTATCTATTCTGAAAAGCACGTTGTCATTAGAGTGTGACGTTGCATCCAGTCCACGATGTTCTTTTTATGTGTCCCCCACCATCTTGCTGGAGTAGCTTTCAAAGCCTCATCCAGTGCCAACAATATCCATTGTACTAGTACAACTTCTTCAAATTCCATTAAGAACATTTATAAGTGATTTAAACCATCAAATGTGGTCAAGTTACTTAATTATGTGCCAAATCCAATGAACTTCCTTGGTCAATCTAGCACATCTCCATGCAGAAACTTCATACATTTTGTTCTGCCAGTTCTCTAGTGCTTCTTCCGAGTTTGATGAAATGCGTTGTCACTTTTCCAGCTCAAATTCCCATCTTCTATAGGGTTAATGTAATCCCACTGTCTTGCTGTCAATTTATATATATTCTCTAGCTCATATGTGTGGTCTTCTTCTTTTATGGTTTTTGTGTATCTTAGACCTTCATCAAGATCTAGAGGTGAAATGACCCTAAGGCCATCACCTTCAAATGCCATTCTTATTTTCTTTAAGTCAACAACAATGGAATTGTTGAAATCCCAATCGATTCCTAACAACACAGGATAAGGACAACTATCATCAACTATCTCAATCACTTCAAAGTCCACAAATGTTCTTACCTCGTCGATGTCCACAGGGACATGTTCCAACCTACCAAAGGGGCTTACTACATGCTGATTAGCTATCCTAAGCCTGATAGGGGAACAGATCAACTTAGGTTTTCCCATCAGTTCCCAGGTCTGTTTTATCATAACATTGACCTCCGACCCTAAATCGAGGACCACATAATCTATATCATAATCTCCAATTTGAGCATTAAGGTGTAGTTCCTTATTTGTCCTTCTCCTTTTAGATAGTTGATGTACTTCTTTATGTAGTAGAGGGTATACCCTTCCTATTGCATACTGTATGATCAAATTTTGTAGTTCTTGTATGGATTTTTCATCCTTAATCAAGCTAATGAAAGTACATAAGAATTTCATAAGTTTTCTTACCCCTTTTCCTTCTCCAGGTGAAGCAGATTGATCAAAGGCCAAGGGAATTCTGCATTCTCTCACTTCTGGTTGTGCCTTTGATGAAGAAGCCTGATCTCTTCCAAACTCTTTTCTTGCCTCTTCAAATTTCTACTTCTCTTTCTTTGGATCAAACTACTGTGTCTTCTCCACAACTCTTCTAACTCTTGATTCTTCTGTAATCTTCCCTGGAGTCACCCTGCCTTCTGCTGTAGAAGTGCCTCCTCAAGTGATAACGATGACTCTAGGATCCACTCTATGAGGTTATGATGATATTATATGTACTTGTTGGTTCCCTCCTCGTATTTCCTGAAGTTTGGATAACAACGTAGGGCAATCTTCTATGACATATTCAAATGAGTTGTAGTAACTGCAAGTTGTACAAGGGTTCTAACAGTCCCTTTCCAAGTGACCTAGTTGTGCACAATTATAACAAATGATTTGACCTCGACCTCGACCCATGCCTCCTCCTCGTCCTCTTCCTTTGAATCCACCACAAGGGTTGGAGTTTCCTCTTCCCAGGGAGTTAAACTACGTAGTATTTCCTTCTTGCTGTACTTCGACTTGAATTATATATGTGTCTCTTGATCTTTCGTGCAAGAGGTCATAAGCCCCACAATATTTCTCATCATGCCCCACAGATTTACAGAATGTGAAGTAAAGGTTGGTAGGTGTATGGACATATTTTTGCATGTAATATCATTCTCTAGGGTGATGTATATTCCTACATGCCTCGCACCAAGGTAGAGTAACCTACTTCAAAGGGCTCGGGGCTCTTGAAGCCAAGTACTCATGGAATAAAGGACAATGCTCCTTATCATGACCTTCTGATTTGCATCTAATACACCAAATATCTTCTCTTTTATCTTTTCCCTTATCCCTTTTCATATCTTCGACCTGCAGTGATAAGCTAGTTAGCTGACTCAAAATTTGACTCATACCTGAGCTAGACTCTCCCATAGGGGTGGATTCTAGTTTCATAGCGATCTCCAACACCTCAGCTTATGAAGCGATCTTCTGCTACATCAGAGGGACTCTGATGTGTGGTAAGAGGGAAGAAATGAACCATTCTTTATTTTTTTCATCTGGAATTTGAAAACTCAAATGGCCTGTCAAAGTCTTAAACCTCTGATCAAACTCCCAAATAGGTTCAACTACTTTCTGCTTAATTTCTTTCAACTCTGTGATGCACTGCGACTCCAAATTGGGTTTCTTGAGTTCTGTAATCAACGCAGTCTTGATATCGTTCAATGGTTTTGGATGGAAAACTCCTTGGATGAAATTCATGTACCAACTTAGTGCGCGGTCTCTTAGGGTAGTACTAAACTGAGCTCTCTTAATAGCTTCATCGATGACATTCTTAATACTCCATACAGCTTCACATAAGAACCAATGTTGATCAGGATCTTCAAATCGATCTCCCCTAAAGGTGGGTAAACTCATATCATCTGCCATAGATATTCCTAGGGTTCCTGACTAAGTATGCACTGAACCACTTGTACCGGTGCTTTGAGTGTTATGATAACTTAGGTTACTCTGGCTACTTAATGTTGTTAAAACAAAAGGAGGTGTAACAATACTTACTTCAATAGTCTGTGTAGTCCCTGAAGTTTATGACTCTTCTCAGCGAGGTTCTTCAATCTTCCCTTCTTCTGCCCTAGCGGACTCTTAATTTTCCTCGTTTAGTAGCTCTTCTTCTTCTCCACTATAGAACCCTTCCTCATGTGCTGGTGGTTCATGATTATGCTCAAACAAGTTCACCAGAGGAACTTCTCTAAAGGTTCTCCCACTGCGCATCTATCCGACTTCTCTGTCGCCGTCGCTGTCTGAATTCTTGAACATTATCTTTTTTCAATATGACCCACTACTGTATCTTCAAGATGTTCTTCTCATGCATTAGCATCTTTATCTTCAACTTCAAGAAGTGTAAAAAATTTCCTCTTAGTCCCTTAAAGAAATATCTCTTTGCTTGGCTATATGATTCTACTCTATCAATAGAAAACTCAGTGATATACCCTCCAATGGTACTATAAAACTAGTGATCTACTGTTCTTTCCACGATGTTATCAATTCTATTAACCTTCTTGATCAACACCGACATCCAAACCACAGGCGGTTTGAGTCTGATCTCAAACTGGGTATCTGCTAATCTAGCTAGCCACTCGTATAGCTCCTTATGAATTCGTCCAAATAAAATCTCATGTATATCAGTAAAGATATACCTTCCCAACCAATCCTCTGTGCTAATATTAGGGTTCTTATTCTGAGCTTCAACAAAGTCCTTCTCTTCTTCTTCTATCCACTTATGAATCTCTGTCTTCGATGGAAACCACCTTTACATTCGCTCAAGAAGATCTCGGTCCTGGCAACGGAACCATTTGTTGGCATAGGGGAAGATCCAGGGTTCAGTTCTAACAGTGCACCAACACGCCCTAACTACTGGACCTTTTGGAAACACCTGCAAAGTAGATGCAGTCTCACCCGAAGTAGCTATAGGGGGTTGCAGGACATAGGTGTCTACAACTAGAGGAAATGCAAAGTGAGTCCAGGGCAACACTCTCACACAGATATAGGTATTCTTTATCTTTTTAAAGCCTATTGCATGAACTACATCTTAGATATAACACAATATTGAATTAACAATATATAAGAGATCAGAAGAACACAATCAATCACACACAACAACAGGATTTACGTGGTGTAACCTCTCCCTAGGGCTATGTCCAGAGAACTGCACTTTATAATATATTACATGAAAGCATATAGTTCTATTTGCACTTAGCTTGCTGATATCTCTCTTTATTTCTATTCTCTTCTCTCCCTTGCCTGTGCACCCAACTGGAGGGTTGATCTTCGCACCTAGCAAAAGATCTTACAACACAGAATTCTCTCTCCACACAATACTTCTCTCTCAGTAATAACAATTATCACTCATCATAACCTAGTCGAACCCTTCCTAGGTTCTCTTGACCTTTATTTATACATCACAATATCTCTCGGACAACCTTAGTTCGAAACCTAGGTGTCAAAACCCTAAATACAAAAACCCTAGCTGTCAAAAAACTTAGTTCAACTTGACCCGTGTTTTTAGGGCTTCACCAACCTATCTTTCCTTCTTTCTTGTGAGGTGCTTCAAAGCATCTATTGGTGGCTTTTTTTTCTTGCTGAGTCGTCGACGATCCATATTCCTTGTTGATCTATCTTCCTTGCTCTCCCCATCCATCAGATTGCTTTCTCTTACTTCGCTCTATCTTTTCTTCTCTTTTGGTCAATTTGACCCAATCTCAATCAACCTGTCTTCCACGCAATTCGCACTTCGCGCTTCTTTTCTTAATCTTCACAACCTTCCATAACCAAGGGCCAAAAAATTTCGATAGGGTAGTATTGTTCCTTAATAACATCCCTGAAGGATTCCCAGGTAGCCATGACTGTAAATAATGAGGGTTCCTCTGTTTCCTTTTGCTCACATAAAGTTTCCCACCAATCTTTGACATGGGGAATGACTGAGGAGTGCAAAAGTAATATTTTCTCTATTCGAAAAGTTATGGACAAGAAAATATCCTTCTAGTATATTCAACCACTTGTCTACAATATTTGTGTTTATATAACCTTCAAATATAGGAATATTGAATTTTATTTGTACCTTGAAGGGGGCACCGCCTCCGCAGGAAGAAGATGCGTCACCTGTTGGTAACTGCCGAAGGATTTTCACAAAACTATCCATCATCTCATTCCTCTATTGTGTGAGGGCTTCCTCAAGTAATATTTTGAAAGGATCTCCTGTCCTGTCATATTTCTTTTCTCCTACCATGAGAGGTCACTTGGGTGTGTAAGAGCTTTTTTCCTCAAGAGAAACAAGCTCTAGACCCAACTCTTTGTACTTCGACCTCCTTGGGGACATGCATTAAGACGACAAGGAGTAGATCGCTCTGATACCACTGATCCATATTTTATGAGTAGAATGAAATGAATACAAATTATCAATAGGTGCTTAACAAAT
>JASDQU010589684.1:22398-37746 GCA_032191745.1 Picea mariana
CATTTTCCCAAAAAACATCGTTTAGGGCCTCAAAACAACTACGAAAGTTTTAGGACCCAAAAAACTGCTAAATCTAGTAAATTACCAAAATTGCTAGAAAATTGTTTTGAGCCAGTTGGAAAAGGCGGGTGGCCATTGATATCCACCTGGATCATATTCTTGATATCCACAATCGTTCTGGTTGTTCCTGGTGGAATTTTTGCAGCTATGATCATGTACCAATCCAGTGCGTGGTCTCTTAGTGTGATAGCTAACTGCACAAGTTTTGTATCCTCATATGTGATTTGATTTTCTTTCCATATATTTTCACAAATGAAAAAGTTCTTCTCAGGGTCCTTTGATGCCTCTCCCTTGAATTCTGGTAACCTAATGGTGGGATCATGTCCTGCCATCCTAAAGGATGAACTACTACCTCAGCGTGGCGTAGATCCTTGACTAATGCTTTCTGAACTGGCTCCTACAGTTCAGGAACCATTTTTTGATTAATTATCTCTTGATAACTTTCTTGGGATAACCCAGGTTTAGGTCTACCATGGTTTCCAAAAAAACCCCTTTAAAACTATCAGCCCCTCTGGTAAACCAAAAGGCATCGTACTACACAGAGTGCACTCTGTAGTCTCACCCAAGATAATTCTATTGGTGGCTGCAACACTCAAGTGATTGAAACCTGGGAATGAGTGGGTATTTAGGATTAAACTCTGTGATCTTCATTTGTTACTTTAACATTCAACTTATATTGAATACCCTGTCATTCTTATTCATGCATGTAGAATAACATATCTAACTAGTCATTCACACATTTTTCTAACATCTAATCATTGACAGTAAAGGAAATACACAATATTTAATCACATAACACATGATCTACCATGGTTAACACCTCCTGGGATACGTCCATAAATATTTGGTTGCTCTGTTATTTTATTATGGTGTTTCCAACACTACATCGTCGCGTGCATTACAACTTTCCATCAAACAGGTCAATATCTACAATGAGGCAGACTATATCACACTAGGATCCTTGGCCTGTGATCTAACCCTCAATATCTACCTTATTTCCTCTCCTCATCTCAACAAATTACAACACATATCGGACTTACAGTCATTCTGTCTTCGAACGACATAGTAATAATGACCAACCAACAACATGAGCCATGTTTGAAAAACCCAACCAACCCCGACCTAGACCTCCTAGGTACCTTACTTATACATGTTTTTGGATTACTAGCCATTACATCTTCTTAACAAAACCCTAACCCTATCATGGATAGGTATTCAAGCATCATTCCTCACATGTTTTCCTCTTCTGCATGCACGTCTATCTTGCACATGATCCTTTTCCTACATGTACATCTATATTGCACATGCTACTTTTCCTGCGTGCACATCTACCTTAAACGTGCTGCTTTTCCTCAAAATTGGGTCTTCTCCCAACATGACATGACTATAAAAGAGGAAAATGTGAACAAGAAGACTCATTGTGACTTTGTGAAAATGGGAGCCAAAAGAGAAAACTTTAGTGCGAGCAAGTGATTCCAAGGTATCCAGTTACGATTTACAGAACCCTTTTCAGAATTTAGCAACATGGTTCCACCAAATATTGGAGCTCCCAATCATATCGCAAGGAAAACAAAAAGTGTCACGAGGTTTCCACATGAAACAACAGCCGATGGGGAATACTCATTTAGACGGGAGGGATTCATGGATGTGGATGTAATTCATTCACCTATGATTGAGCTGGTTAGTCCCACTATTGTAAAGGAGGAGGAACAACAAATTCCTGAGATAAAGGAAATGGATATTGATACATGGGGTGAAACACAAAACCCTAACACAGAGAAAAACCCTACGCGACAAATTCTACTAGGCACAACACAACCATAGGTACATATGAATGAGGAAGATGATGAATGAACTGAGTTGACTGAAGTACAAACCTATAGTATATTCATCACAATATTCATAAGAACAATTATAGGTTGAAGATATTACAGACTAGAAGAACTAAAATACACAAGAGGATGAGGAAGAGAACTAGGTAGAACTGATAAGGCCATCAATGAGAACAAATAAGGCTAGGGAAAAACTTGTTGCACCTAGAACACCAAGCAAACAGAAAGAAGTAACACTGTCAAAGTAGTTGGTGACATGTTAGGGTTTGTCAAAAAAATGAAGTATGTTGACCATAATGTGGCAGACACATGGGCATTCCATGAGTTTGTGCATCAAGTGTACATGGAGAGTAGAGGAAAGGGTACATCAAGTAATCCCATTTTGGAGCTGAAACAATGGATTGCAGGACTATATAACACATGGATCATGAACCTGCTAGAGATTCCCCACTTTGGGAGAGGTAAATATGTAAATGCATGTGTCAAACAACTATTGGAACTAGTACATGGAGGCATCTTATGGATGGAGAGGCATGTATCCATAGATGTAGATTTAATTACAGAAATCATAGGTTTACCAATAGACGACACAAAACCAAATAAATGCATGGATGATAAAACCAAAGAGAAATCTCTGGAAGATGAGATAAAGAGAAAATATGGGATGGAAAGAGGTTCTAGTGAAAGGTCATTAGAGAGATAAATGATCCGGCAACAAAGTTTGCGAAAAAATTGATGGCATGTAAAATTTTGAGGAAATGTCACAAGGAGGAAGCCCCTGCAGGAGTAATAGCAACAACAACACAATGCTTAAAGGGGAGCATACTTAGCTAGGATCCATACCTACTAAATTTTATTATGTAGGATTGTAAGGATGCGTAGGATTTAGGTAAAGAGTTTCATTATTCCTAGTTAATTATATTGATATTCCTAATTGGTTGGGGAGAACCGAAATACAATAGATTTTATCAGAGGCTAGGGAAGTGTCGCACAATGAAATATACAACAATATGACACACTTCATATCCGAAGAAAAGGAAGGAAAATTCTAGCATGTTCTCCATGTTGTTTAATGTGATTAAGGAAAACAAATATAATACATGGAGAATACCACTAGAAGTGGTGACAGAAAATCAAGGAATAACATATTTTAAGGCTTCCATACATAACATGTGGATCCAGGCCAAAAGGGATCCTAAGAAGGAGTGTCTACAATTGAGATATTGTGTCACATGAGAAGAAGTGCAGTGGGCCATGAAGGATTGGCCTGAGGAATGGAAGGTTCTAGTGATTCCAAAGAAGATATAAAAAACTAAGCAACAAGTAGAGGTTGGCCCTTCAAAGAAGTCAACCAGTCCAAGTACAAATACAAGGAAGGCAATAGAGTGTGATAAAGAAACAAGGGGTAGAACAACCACTAGAAAACCAAGGCAGAAAACTACTATTCCTAAGACTCTATCTAAGGAAAAGGAGCGTGTAGTGGAACCAAATGGAGGAAATCATCCTGAGACAAATATCCCTATACCAGATGAAACATGGGGTGGAGATATTTGAGACATGGATATACCAGTTACAACCGTGTAGACAGAGAAACTCCCAATGAAATGAATAGTGTTGCAGACAACAAGCCAACACAAGAAAATGAAGGTGCAAAAAGAAGTTCCTCAACTTATATTGACAGAAGATGATGCATATTTAGTCGCAAAGAAAGTACAGGACCACACGACGGAGGCATGGTATGATGATGAGAAACAAAGGGAAGAGATAGTCAAGAAACTTACAGAATTCAAGGTTGAAATGGAAAAATTTCAACTCACTACCATTCAACAAAAATAACAAGTGCAACAACAACAAAATTCTCAGGAAAGAATAGTTCCTGAACATGAGACAGTGCAGATAATGGCCATGGGGAATGAAAATTTTTGCATCACCCAAGAAATGTTGCAGGTGGATGAAATTACAACATAGAAGCCATTGAAAGAGATAGATCATTTGGACTTGGAATTTCCCAAGGTTCCAACAAAGGTGTTGTATAAACTTCAAATAAGTGTCACGTGGGAAATCCATTCGAGGGCACATGCAAATGATACAATTTTATAGTTGGCCAACGAATTAAGAAAGACACTAGATATGACACTTAACCAAGTGAAATTTGAGAGAGATGAAACAAAGCAGCTCACTGAAAGAATAGAGTATCAATTGGAATAAGTATTTAAAACTATTGCTGACAGTGCCTAAGGAGAGAATTTACCCATAGAGGGTAAAATTGAGAAAATTGCATAAGCGATGGAGGCTTACATAGCCCACATTACAGATTTGACATATATCCTAGTACAAACTACTCAACTAGAAGTAAGAACACAAAGGGAGAAGGAGGCTACAGGTCATATGGAGAGAATTTCATTGATAATCCAGGAAGTCACAAAGCTATATAATAAGAGAGCACAGTTATGGATCGATCTTCAGGAGGATGAAAAACTACAAGAGTTAGACCAAAAATAGGAAGGTGTAAATACTACGCTGCAAGAACTGAAGCAGAGGCAAAAATCGCTGACAATACCAGACATGTTGAAAAACATGCAAGAAATGAATAATTTACAAGCAGAGATGAAGACTATACAAGAAGAGAAAAAATCAAGGTAGGCGCAGATGGAACCACTATAGGAAGGAACAAAACAAATGCTTACAAAGATTGATGCAGCCAAGGGTCAGATTGGACAGGTTGGATTGGAGAGTGGATAACTTTTGTAGGAGCACATCACTATGCAGATAGTGGAGACTTTAGTAGAGAAGAGTGTGTAGGTGAAATATCAAGTTGAACAAATTTCACCCACGTTCCAGGAGCTAGAGAAGTCAATAAAGGATGCACACATTACCTGAGTGCCTCAAGATGAGCTATAGGTGAGTGTTGGGGGCCTATTGGCGTAGGCCATTTTCGGGAAAAGTGTAGCAATTAATGAAGACAGTTAGGAAATGCATCAGACAAGGAGCGCACCTTGAAAAAATAAGGAAAAACAATGTCGGGAAATAAGGAAATTCAAAGGAAGGACAAGGACCGTGGATCAACGAGCAAAATGGTTGGATTTTGGACCAACCATGCTTAGGGAGTTAGAAAGTGGAAAAACCTAACTCACCTAGGGTTAGTGGGTTAGGGTTTTGGTCATTATTGTAATAGGTAGTTAACCCATTTTTTTTAATATAAATATAGGTTGTTGTGATATTTGAGGAGATCTAGTGACTTTTAGTAGTTGAGCTAAGGTTGATATGATCCTAGAGTTAGTTTTTGAGACAAATATATGCATTTTAATTGAGGGTAAGGTCACAAGTTGTATATCTTAGTGCAATATTGTCAGCCTCAGATGTAATGCACACAACTCTATAAATGTTGATGAAGAATAATAAAAGAGTGAAGATATCCATATTTTTGTGGACGTATCCTAGGGGGGTGAACCATGGTAAATTTATCTCTATGTGGAATGTTGTCTTATTTATTGATATTGTTTATCCATGATGAATGAAGTAATCTGTTAGTAGTAAAATGCAGTGCACAATAGAATAGACAAGATATTACTGCATAATGAATCTTAAATGAATGCAAATGATAACATAATGGTAGATTTGGATATAGTGATGTATTAGAATGATAAATATGATGTATTTTTAGGTAGAAAGAATGCATATCATCCCCATAGTAGCCTACCTTCCTATATTGCAGATATATGGGTCCTGTAGTCACCCATAGGACATCTCAAATGAGACCACATTGTGCACTCTATGCGTCGTGTTTCCTTCTGGTCTCCAAAAGCACCAATAGTTTGCATGGTTTTTCTTGAAACCTAAAGTAGAACCTAGGTCAACACAAGAAACATACAACAACATCTCTCTCTCCCCTTCTCCCCCCCCTCTCTCCCCTTCCCTCCCTCCCTCTCTCTCTCCTACATTTACCCCTCTCTCCCCTCACTCTCTATTTCTATCTTCATCTCTCGTATAAACCATCTAAGTGGTATAAGCATTTTCTCAGTCAGTCCTCTTCTTCTAAATCTATGTATAGTACTAGATTGATAGCTCAGGAATATGAGCCTGATATAAATTGGAGAATGCCTGAGATTGAACCCTCTAAGATCTATGATCTTCCCATGTTTAAATTACGTGCATCCACCCTCATCCGGTATTGTTCTCATAATGTTCCATTGTCTCTTGGTCAAACCGTTTATCAAATCCCACTTATTCAACAAGCCGATATTGATTGGGGTTTGGAACATGGTTATAAATATGTCCATCTTGGTCTGATCCAGTTCGGTATTAATCCTTTAGTTCGGCCTGGTTTAGACACCTCTGTTCTTAACTATATAATTGATTCTCGACATAATACCTTCTCCGATGCCTTAATATCTGGATTTCAAGCTCCTCTGCATAATGGTCCAGTCTGGTCATCAGCCCTACCTCGATTCCAAGTTACCCTGACTGACCCCTATATTTCTACTTTACTTCAATCCTATGTACAGTTTTCTGGATTTAATATGGTTGAAGCCTCCGACATTGCCCAGCTTCATACAACAACTTGTCTTCGCTTTGTTTCAACGACTATGCCTACGTTGAATCCTAAACTCCTTCAGTGCGCTACCTTCGAAAGTGTGGTGGTTGGTCCCGGCAATGTTTCCCCATTAACTTTAGGATTTTCTAAACTCACTGTAGTAGAAGAATGGTCTGCAGATTATGAACCAATCTCTTCCAGAATACAGCCTCCCATGGCTAGAGAATTAAAGATTGAACAGAACTCTTCTGGAAAGAATATTTTAAGAATAGGAAGATCTCAAAGTACTAGAATACAAGATCTTGAAAGACAAATGTCTTCCTTATCAACCAGTACTTCTAACCCAGATTCAAGAAGATCTTCTTTCTCTGACAGGTCTCATTCTGCCTCTTTCTCTAAAATGCCTGTATATAAACCTGCTGCCATCAGAGCCATTAAGTGTTGTGTCAAGCTAGTTTCTGCCTGAGCAGTCGGCTAGGAGCCTATCTAATCTTCTTTTGAGAAGACATAAGACTAAAAGGCCTGCTTTTCTATGTAGTTATAGCTTAAGTTGTAAGTCTGTAATGCATACTTCTATGCCTTTATTGTAACCTGTGAATCCAGTTGATAAATAAGGATCAGGCTCTCATGACAGAGGCTATTACACTTGAGATCAGTGTTTTTCGTTCACAATCACAAGATCCCGAAGGTGAGTGAAGAGGATACACACTGCTCGACGCTTAATACTTGCAGACACTTACAGACTCTCAAACTCCAACTCCGGATGTCCGAAATGAGAGGGGATGAGTCTTATTTATACATTTCCTAGTAGGTTACCGGTTACTAAGAACTGGAAATTGCCGGTAATTAAAGATTCCTTCAAGTGGATGGGGCAGCTGAGGACTACAGTTGTTATCTCGTCCCTTAGAGGCTTGTCCATATGGGGACCCATACCAACTTTTACGGAATGACCCGACAAAAGTAAATATTTGCAGTCTAATTATATGAATATAAATCACATGATTACACTGTGGAGTTCTATAGGAACCCATGGAATTGACGGGACACCACTGTCGGCCCGTTAGACATGAATAAACATCTTTATTACAAATAGAGAGCACTAGGCCCATCATGCTTCCATACGGTTAATAATATTTAATTCAGCTACAGAATCAAAAGATTCGTCACTGTCATAACCAAAGTGACTGCTTAGTGGAGAACTATGATCATTTGAAAATGGAGGAAGTCCAATGGAACATTTATAGAAAGGTGATCCTTGCATGGCAGGTGTTAGCTCATCTTCTGGTACACATAAGTCACCAAAATAGTCACTAGTAATCTTATAAGATGGAGGCTGAGATGGCTCTATTTTTTCAAACTGAAACTCACTTCCTATGACTGATAATTTAAAAACAAACCATCCTTCATGATGTGCTGCTTCTTCGATTTCTGCTCTAAACCACTGGATAAAAGATTCTTTACTAGCTCTAAAGAAATCAGCATCTCTGGGACAGTAGGTCCAGTATAAAATGTATAACCAACCAGACCACCAGATAGGGGTATCTTTAAATGTGGAGCATTCAAAGATTATCCAACGTGATCCGTCATATTTAGTTTGTAGCATGATCTTGCAGTAATCTTCATAATTAATGCAAGGTGTATACAACACAAAATAGACTTCTCCTTGAAATGGTCCTCCAGACATTATACCTCTAGCCACATTATGACTAAATATGAAGTAGATGTAATAAGAATGCTAATGGTTATAAGACTGTACCCAATTATTTAAAATATTAATGCACACTGGACTAGACTTAATACTGCAAACTAGGCAATCAAAGCAGTAACAATATTTACAATCTTTACACACTAGGATCCACTTGAATCCTGGTGGATGAGCATCTCTTATGCTCAAGGAGGATGAAGCCATTTTACTGTCTAATCTTTTCCTTTATGGGGAGCAACTTCTCTAGTTAAAAGATCAGCAACACAGTTGTCTTTACCAGGCTTGTAATGAATTTCAAAATCAAAACCATCAAGCCAGAGACTCCATTGTAGAATTCGATTATTTCCCTGTTCCAATAAACGTTATTAGATAGAATTCCCTTCATATGTTTCAGATCTGTTCTTACAATAAAATGTATAGGTTTTAAGAATAGTCTGAATTTTTTAATTCCATTCTTGACAGCAAGAATTTCTTTGTGTGAAGAGGGATATCTTGATTCAGCATTAGAAAAACATCCAGAAGTGTATATACACACTTCTTCCAATCTAGGGCCATTCTTTTGTAAAAGTACTGCTACCCAAGTATCATGTGAGGCATCAGTCTCTAGTACTAATTGCAGGGCCATATCTGGAAGATATAGTTTAGGTAGATTCTGGATTTTCTGTTTTATAATCTGGACAGCTTGATTCATTTTCTGATTCCAAGGAAAAACTTTGCTTAGTCTCTTTTGTAGTATCCGAACATATTTTGCTTGATTCTCATAGAACTGTCGGATATAGTTCAAGCAACCAAGGAACCTTTGGAGTTGCTTCTGATCTAGAATTTTGTCAGGGAATTCTGAAAGTTTTTTTAAAGCATGATCCTGTAATTCTACTTCACCTTTTGATAGGATCAATCCAAGATATTCAATTTTTGTCTGTGCCCAACAAAGCTTTGAACGTCTAAGCACCAGACCATGTTTGTAAAGGAGATCATAGACAACCTTAAGGTGTTGTACATGAGTTTTACAATCTATAGAACAAACAAGCAAATCGTCAATATATACAATTACAAAACTGAGATGTTTGAAGATATCATCCATTCTTTTCTGGAATTCTGAAGGAGCATTCTTCAAACCAAAGGGAATAACTTTCCACTGGTACTAGCCATTTGGAACAACAAATGCTGTTTTATATCTATCTTTTGGAATTATACCAATCTTCCAGAAACCACTTTTCAAGTCAAATTTACTAAACACATTACACTTCCCATCCTTTGAAAACAACAGTTTTTTTGATGGAAGAGGAAATCTAATAGGTAACCGAGCTTCATTCAAGGCTCTGTAATTTATCACCATCCTTTGTTTACCTCACTTTTTCTCACTGTGTTTATTTACATAAAACGCAGGACAAGCCCAAGGGCTTCTACTGGTTTCTATGAGTTTTCTCTCTAAGAGCTCTGTAATTTCCTTCTGACAATAATCACATTCTGTCAGAGACATGTGATTTGTTGAGGCTCTTTGTGGCTTAGGAGTGTAATTTTCTTTGTAAGGCAAGCTGACAAAATACTGCTCTCTGGTCCAAAAAGCATTGGGATTTTTGGATGTACAATCTGTTTCTATTTTCTCTTTAATGTCTTTGATTAATTCCAAACAATTCTTTTCAGTGTGACCAATAATCTTCTGTATACAAATCAAACTACTAGCAGATTTTTCAACTTGTTGGAAAGTTTTCTTGACTGCTATTCTAGTTTCATAACTAGACTTACTGGGTACTTTAATCACATTAACCAAAACTGAAATCTGTACAAAACTGTTCCCAATAACAAATGGCAATCATTTATTTTCAAAGTCTTGCCCAAGGAGTATATCTGCTCTTGTATCATAACAATAGAGTGTAAGTGCTATCTTGGCATCCTGGATTAGAATAGGAAAGTCTGGGGCAATATATTTGATTTTGATTTCAGACTTATTAACATCTCTAAAAGAAATATCTATTGGTTGCCAATAATAAGCAGGTATGGCTCCATGTTTTGCACATGAGTTCATTGCACCTGTATCAAGCTGTGCATCTAGTGTATATTGCAGATATCCTTGAACTTTAATATTTACAGATATGACCAACCTATCATCTAGACCATTTACTTGTTTGGTCTCATGTGGTTCATTATCTATAACAGAACTGAACATTTCCTGTTCTAATTCTTCATCTCTTTTAGTCTTCGGGAAAGTCAATTCTTCTTTCTGGAGTTTTAAGCTCTTCCATAGATTAGCGATTAATGCTTCTTTTTCTTTAATAGATTCTTCAAGATGAAATATTGTATTTTCTAAATAATGATTATCTAATGATTTTTCCTTTTGGATAGATTCTTTAATAGGTTCTAAGAATCTAACAACAGCTTTACATCTACTATGAATTTGTTGTGTAGGCAGAAAATCAGCATCAGTGGGTGTATAATTGTAAATATTCACCACGCTTGGCTGCTGGAGTTTGTCAATTTGGGCAGAGATGTGAGCAAGTTGAGAAGCATATCGGCGAGAGAGCTGGAATTGTCCAGGAGTAAGGGTGGACAAATTTTCTTGCAAAGCAGACCTCTGCTTCAGGAGAGAAGGGAGGTCGGAGAAAGGAGACATCATCTTAATGTCAAGAAAATTCATTTGGTCACTAATCTGTGAATAGACAGAATCATCATCAGAGTCAGAGAGGGGGTTGTCAGAGATATAGGATTCATTTTCCTCAGTGAGAGATAGGTATTCACCATCGGAATGAATGTCCACTAAATCCCATTCAGAAGGATCATAACCAGATTGGAAAAGATCCATAATTTTGGACTGGAACTTAGTATTATTCCGTAGAGGACACTGAGATGCCTAGTGGACAGGCTTTTTATAAATAAAGCAGGATGACTGCTTTTCTTGACGAGGCTGTGGAGAGCGTTTGAAATAGGTTTTCTTCTTAGATAGACTGTTTCTGGTAAACTTCTTAGGATATTTACATGAAAATCCTCGTTGTTTTGGTTTACATTTGAAACAACCACAATCTTTTTTGCATAAACATTTTTTACCTCTTTGTTTATTACAGCCAAAGTGATATGTTTCTGCAAAGATATCACAGATAGAGGAGTCAAAACCTAATTGTTTCTTCACAGATTTTTGTGTTTTTCTGCGAAGGCATTCTTTTTGTAGGGCAGTGACTATATGTTCATGTAATCCTGCTAGAGATAATTGTGCTAGATCAATATCTAGTTCTTCTAATCTTTCTCTAACAAGATCAGGTATGTTTCGAGGCATTGCAGAAAGATATTTCCTGAGATATGCTACATTGTCTGGATCAGAAGTTTTGTACAACAAATCTTGCATTGTGCACAAAAATTCTGGAAGTTGGGATATATGGCAAAGTTTCTGCTTCATAAATAAATCAGCATAATGATTGGAATCTATTTTTGAATTGCCATAAAATTCATGTACTATAGCTTTGATGAGTTCTTCTACAGGATTATTATGATTCATAATTTGAAGCTTGTCTTCTTCATGAACTCTATCCCACCAGAGTCCTAAGTTTCCTATAAATCCCCAAGTTAGTCTCAATGCTAACTCATTCCAGGCTACTCTATTTCTAAAAAGCATTTTTTGTGTTCTAGCCCATGCCTGCCATTTTTGAAATATGAGCATCATCTCATTTTTAGATCTGCAATTTATATTTGTGACTGGTGCAGATTCTATGTTTTCTCAAGAGAATGAGGCATGTTCAGCAGAATTAGCCGGTTCAAAAGGGACTTTCTTAGAAGAACCATATTTTGCATTGCACCATTTTTCCCATGCAGATTGGAAAGGTAATCCTCCTGCATCATCGTCCATGGAACGGGGTGCATGTGTAGTAGAACTTTCTGCTTCATCCATCCCTTTTATGAATGGTAGTAGTATGGATGTATTGGTTTGTTTTGCTTTCCTTATATCTTCTTCTAAACTAGAAGACTGTTATTTGACTAACTCAATTTTTTCAATAGCTATTTGTAAGACTTCTGCAATCCTTGATAGGAATGGATTGGGAACTTCTATAGCTATCTGTTTGAGAGTCAAATGCTTTTGTTCTTCTTTCTTTGAAATTGAAGCACCAAACCAACTGTAAGCAGCATGTTTTTCTATCTCTTCGAATTTAGGAGGAGAAGGAGTCCTTGTCTCCTGTTCAAAAGAATCTTTCAGACTTTGAACAACAGTCTGAATTGTTTCTAGCTTTTCTAAAATATTTACAAGTTGAGACTTCATTTTCTCTTGATTATTTTCAAGAGAGTCAATTTAAGAGTGCAAACCATTCATATGGGTCTTAGTCTGTTTTAAATCTTGCGCAATATCATCAATGTTCTGTGCAAGACAGACTGACTGATAGTTTGCATAATTCTGCAATCTTATTATGTCCTGGGATTTTTATGCTTCTGACTTCTTGTATTGTATGAAGTCTAAATCTGCTACAAGATCATTCTTGAATGCAGGTGTGTGATTACCTGGTCCAAGATTCCTGTGTGGAAGTGTAGCACTTTTGTCCCGTGAGGCTCTAGGCAAAGGGGCGTTAATCATTTTGATCTGTGGGATAGCTAATTCAAGACATTGTGGACAATTGGCATGTTGACCAATATGTTCTATATTAGATTGATATGTCCTGAAATTTTTTGGAGCAGAAGGGACATGTGATATCTTAAGATTTTCAGAAAGGATAGTAGATTTCTCTTGGGTAGGTATATTTTTCTTACAGAAATAGCAATTTTTAGAACCTTTCTGGTGAGAAAGAAAATGATCATCTAAAGAAGATCTGTTGGCAACAGGTTTATATACAGGCATTTTAGAGAAAGAGGAAGAATGAGATTTTTCAGAGAAAGAAGATCTTCTTGAATCTGGGTTAGAAGTACTGGCTGATAAGTAAGACATTTGTCTTTCAAGATCTTGTATTCTAGTACTTTGAGATCTTCCTATACTTAAAATATTCTTTCTAGAAGAGTTTTGTTCACTTTAATTCTCTAGCCATGGGAGGCTGTATTCTGGAAGAGATTGGTTCATAATCTGCAGACCATTCTTCTACTATAGTGAGTTTAGCAAATCCTAAAGTTAATGGGGAAACATTGCCGGGACCAACCACCACACTTTCAGAGGTAGCGCGCTGAAGGAGTTTAGGATTCAATGCAGGCATAGTCGTTGAAACAAAGAAAAGATAAGTTGTTGTATGAAGCTGGGCAATGTCGGAGGCTTCAGCCATATTAAATCCAGAAAACTGTACATAGGCTTGAAGTAAAGTAGAAATATAGGGGTCAGTCAGGGAAACTTGGAATCGAGGTAGGGCTGACGACCAGACTGGACCATTATGTAGAGGAGCTTGAAATCCAGATATTAAGGCATCAGAGAAGGTATTATTTCGAGAATCAATTATACAGTTAAGAACAGAGGTGTCTAAACCAGGCCGAACTAAAGGATTAATACCGAACTGGATTAGAGCAAGATGGACATATTTATAACCATGTTCCAAACCCCAATCAATATCGGCTTGTTGAATAAGCGAGATTTGATAAACGGTTTGACCAAGAGACAATGGAACATTATGAGAACAATACCAGATGAGGGTGGATGCATGTAATTTAAACATGGGAAGATCATAGATCTTAGAGGGTTCAATCTCAAGAATTCTCCAATTTATATCAGGCTCATATTCCTGAGCTATCAATCTAGTATTATACAGAGATTTAGAAGAAGAGGACTGACTGAGAAAATGCTTATACCACTTAGATGGTTTATACTTAACATCAACAGACAAATCATAAGAAGAGGTGTTATTCTTAGACTCCATTTGTAACTACTGCAACTCCTGACAATACACTTAGAATAATGCAAGCAAGTAAATATGTTAAGTGGCAAGATCAGACTTACTTATGGGAAAAGGATTCTGCAGCACTCCGTGCCCTCTGGCTTCAATGGCTGACTTATGTATCCTACAGCAATAGTTGGAAACCACAACCAAGTCAAGCACTTCACTTAATAGAGATCATTTACACTTCTTGCATTCATGTACTTCAGACACAAGGCTCATTACCAAAGTAGAATCACTTAAAAACACTCTTCATTATATTCATCATCTGGATTCACAGGTTACAATAAAGGCATAGCAGTATGCATTACAGACTTACAAATTAAGCTATAACTGCACAGAAAAGCAGGGCTTTTAGTCTTATGTCTTCTCAAAAGAAGATTAGACAGGCTCCTGGCCGACTGCTCAGGCATAAACTAGCTTGACACAACACTTAATGGCTCTGATACCAATTTTACAGAATAAGTATCAGGCTCTCATGACAGAGGCTATTACACTTGATATTAGTGTTTTTCGTTCACAATCACAATATCCCGAAGGCGAGTGAAGAGTGAAGAGGATACACACTGCTCGACGCTTAATACTTGCAGACACTTACAGAATCTCAAACTCCAACTCCGGATGTTCGAAATGAGAGGGGATGAGTCTTATTTATACATTTCCTAGTAGGTTACCGGTTACTAAGAACTGGCAACTGCCGGTAACTAAAGATTCCTTCAAGTGGATGGGGCAGCTGAGGACTATAGCTGTTATCTCGTCCCTTAGAGGCTCGGCCATATGGGGACCCATACCAACTTTTACGGAATGACCTGACAAAAGTAAATATTCACACATCTAATTATACGAATATAAATCACATGATTACACTGTGGAGTTCTACAAGAACCCACGGAACTGACGGGACACCACTGTCGGCCCGTTAGACATGAATAAACATCTTTATTACAAATAGATAGCACTAGGTCCATCATGCTTCCATANGGTTAATAATATTTAATTCAACTACATAATCAAAAGATTCGTCACTGTCATAACCAAAGTGACTGCTTGGAGGAGAACTATGATCATTTGAAAATGGAGGAAGTCCGCTGAAACATTTATAGAAAGGTGATCCTTGCATGGCAGGTATTAGCTCATCTTCTGGTACACATAAGTCACCAAAATTTTCACTAGTAACCTTATAAGATGGAGGCTGAGATGGCTCTAATTTTTCAAACTGAAGCTCACTTCCTATGAATGATAAGTTAAAAACAAACCATCCTTCATGATGTGCTGCTTCTTCGATTTCTGCTCTGAACCACTGGATAAAAGCTTCTTTACTAGCTCTAAAGAAATCAGCATCTCTGGGATAGTAGGTCCAGTATAAAATGTATAACCAACCAGACCACC
>JASDQU010589685.1:25109-40450 GCA_032191745.1 Picea mariana
GAATTATCTTACATGGCTTATATCTTAAGTTGCAGCTTACTTTGTATGTTTTAAGGACTAATGTTTCCTATGAACTTTGGCTAACCATGTTTTATACTTTGGCTTGTTCTGGATGGCCCTGACATGGTTCTTAAGGGACATCTTGAGCTTGTACCCAAGATGTTGTGTCTTTACTGCAGTATTTTGGCACATGTGATGAAGAGCAGTGTGCCATCCAATGACCCAACGCCCTTAGACAGTGGCCCTCACATTCTCTTAACCTTGGAAGATGGAGAAATGGGCTTGGTTGGAGCAATTCTGGTCATTATGCCACTCATATGGGCTAGAATCCCATGGGATGGGAAGTGTACCCCAAAGATTTTGTATACATAGGGTGGAGGACGTTCCAGCAACAAGCCCTTGTGCATCACTCAAAGGTGTCATTTCATCTCTCTCGGCCTTGCACATGGCCTTTTGAGGCCCTTGACATCACCCTCTATCCTTTGACATCATCTTCTTGGTTAGGGTTTGGTGGATGGTTTAGTTCCTGAGATGATTGGCATGGTTTGGGGTGAGGAGACATGTCACTTCACACTCATTCACCCTCAGAGGATGTCACTTGGCCTTTGGAGGCCCAACGTTTTCCTTTGGATGCATGACATCACCTTCTCCTAGATTGACATCACCTTTCTAGAGCATGACATCACCCTTTTAGGGCTTCTATGATGTATTTTTCTATTTTGGCATCATGTTAGAGGAAAATTAAGGGGTTGGCCCCATTTCTATTTTGTAGTTGACAAATTATGTGGAAATATATATTAGGGTAGCCTCATATAAGAAGGCTACCCTCACATTTCATTTTATCATCATAACTTCTCACCATTTGTGAGAGTACTTCTGAAATTTTCGCCCACTAAGGGTTACTAGCTCATCTTCTCTTTTGCGCTATGCTTGGAAGGTCACTTGTGGATGGTTTTTGCCAATTTTGGATAGGAATTTATGCAATTGGGGATTTATCTCTTGGTTTCTTGGAACATAAGTGTTTCTTCCTCTCACAAGGTGATTTTGTCCAAAATTTGTGAAAGAATCCTTGCTAGCGTTGGAACCCTAAATCCCTAAAGTGCTAGAAATTTAAAATTTTAGCCCTAGAATTTTGATCTTTGAAATAATTGAAGCTACAAGAAGCAAGGAATGATTTCTAGGACCCAAATTCGCTTCCACCCTAGAAATCCTTCTCCTCGAGATTCAAATCCTAAGGCCCAAATGTGCTTGCACCTTAGGGTTTGAATCGTACCTCTTGGTTGCAATTAGATCAAGCTCCAAGATTAGTTGTATTTGTTGTTATAAGACTCCATAACCCTAAAATGAACTTGTCCCAAAGAATTCTCATGGTGAATTGATTGATGCACTCACTCTCTCAACACTTTCAAGCTCTCTACTAACTTTACTAATACTAGCATTGGAAAACTCATTGGATAATTTGTTGTTGTTATAAAAATTTGCTACAACCATCGGAAAACATTTAAATTTTTTCCATACACTCATATAAAGGTGGCCTAACTCATTCAGGAATTGCCTTAAACAATTGGATAATATTTCATTGGATGTATGCTAAGTTTTTATGGTCAATTGTTTCATTTCTGACCACCAATTTTTTTTGTTATTATAAATCATTTACTACTATCATATCATTGTTTACTACTACAAATTTATAACAGTCATTGCAACTCATCTTGTCTAGTGTCTTAAAGAGGTATTAATTGCATGTTTGGACTTGGAATTAATCATATATATGTCGTAAAGTGTTCTTGTTCTAGGCAAGTACTCAAACAACTTCATACCTCTTCTACTACCTTGCCTTAGACCAATAATTTGGTGATCAAGAGAGGGGAAGGTAGGCTTGGCTACTATACTTTCTACTTTGATCTCTTGAGGTCACCAGGGAAGCCTCCCTTATGGTCGACCTCTTCCATCACTAAAATGAGGGAATTTCTTACTAATGTGACAGTGGTAGGATCTTCCATAGTTACACAAGATTTAGGGTCTTGTGTTGGGCTTTGCACAAGTACAAATCCATCGATAACATTTGGGCACTGTTATCGGGGAGGATTGAGTCATTACCCTTGTTATAGCCTTAATCACCATCATATAGGCCATAGAGGAAGTCATCAGAGGATAAAGGCCCAAATACATCATTTTCCTAAGGATTGGACCCTTTTTTATCCCTTATTGGTATCCTCGTGGTAAACCTAGTAGACAACAAGCGAGGCCCTCGCTAGACACTAGTGCCTCAACAAGTGAGGCACTATTGGACTTCTAGAAATGAAGAGTTACGAGGTGAGGAGTGAGAGATGAATTGGATCTTTGTCTCAAAGGCATAGGAACTCACATCATTCGAGTTTCTAGTGGACTCTAGAATATCTAGAAGCCTCTCTCAAGCCTCTTCCAAGAGTTATATAACAAAGACAAGATTTGGTCAAGAGGGAGAAGAATTGAATGGTAATATTATGTTGCTCAACTACAGAGGTGTCCATCAACACATCCAAGAGTCAATGAGCCTAGCTTGACCAAGGATTTGCTAGGAGAGGCAAGGATCAAGGAGATTAAAGGAGGATGCATCTTCATCAAGTTGAGGTATGAATTGAGACGTATTCTGTATAATTTATTAATACATCATTTGGTTTTCTCTCATGAATGTTTGTCTTTTATGCATAAATATTCAGATCTGGTTTATATTGTTATAGATCAGGTTTTATCCAAGCTAGATATAGGATTCTAACACTAGGAAGACAAAGTAGAATGGTATTGTTTTGTCTTTTGTGTGCAAGAAGTAGGTTGTAGAAGCTAGAGTTGGAACTTCAGGACTACAACAACCAGGAATACACTAAGGACAACCTTCAGGAAAAGGTATTCCATTCTCCCAACTCCTTGTGTGTGATCTTAGTGCTTGTTTCTAGGAGAACCATAGGAAATATAGTCCACTCTTGTCTAGGGTTGCTAGGCCAATCCTAGGGAGATCTTACTAATCTATTTAGTGGCATCCATGTGAGAAAAAAGCCCATAAGAGATTGGTGACTCCATGAGGGCATAATTCTTGTCTAATTGAGTCACTTTACCTACCTCTTTCTTTGTTTTGATTGTCTTCCATTCAATGATTCAGAGCTAAGAACCTATAGATAAGAGACATTTGATCCATCTGGAAGATCTGAAACAAACCCCCTTTTCTTAAAAAGGAAAATTTTTGCAAGCCTCGCTTGTTGTGTTGAAGTGTCCAGCAAGGCATCCTCGCATGTTGACTATCCTGTGTCCCACGAGGCCCTATCAAAAATGAAAATTTGTTGTATTAAAACCTAGGGTTTGTAGATTAGGACCTCCTCTGAGTTTCCAGGGTTCTATAACAATATGGTAGGGTCTAGGTTTTCCTTTCTTTCAATGTGTGACTGTCACATAGATCATTTTTCAAAGTTTCCATCAAAATCATTTGCATGAATTGTTTGTCATTTTTTGGATAGTTTCTCTTGTTGTCTCAGATTTCCAGTGAAGTTGGACTAAGAATCCAACAGATTTGAAGGGATCTGGCCGTTGGTGTCATTAGTTGTGTGTTTACCCTTCTATGACCTTTGTTCATTGATACATCTACCCTCCCAGGAAAGTATTTGGGTGTGATCCTTGTAGTGACATTAGAGTAGGCTGATCCAACCTTATTTCTAATATTCTATAATCCTTTTACTTATTGTTTATTTCTGGCTCCTTTTTTTCATTTGAGATCAGGAATTGTTTACATTGCAAATTGGAAAAAACATTAAAAATCCAAATTGATTTTGTTGCATGCTTAGTTTGTTATGAAGCATTAGTGTTCAAATGCATTATAAGAATTATTTGGTTCCAGATCAATCCTGTTTGTTGGGTGGTTGGTGTATTTGAGGATCTATTTATGAAATTGGCAAAGAAAAGGAAAATCTTGATCCCTCCCATAGCTAGAGTTCATCGAAGTGAACAAATTTCATCATCATACTTGCATTGCTTGGTTGGGTCAAGAGTCATCAGATCATTAAACTTTCATCCATTACCTTTGGACCTAAGCAACAACCTCTAAAAAGAAGCGCTTAATCTAAAATTAATTAGACATGTTTGTTTTATAGAAAACCAATAGTAGATAGGTTTAAGGCCTTGGATTAATATTGGAGAGTAAACTCTCCAAGGCCACAAAACTTAAGCTAGAATTCATTAAAGAGAATGAAAAAAACATTCTTGCATCCAGTGTGTCGGGAAGCTCCTCTAACACTGTAACACACCAGGCCACCTAGGTTGTGTCGCATCGCTCTGATACTTCTATTTTCCATCAGTTTTGATACTATATTGTAGCATCCTCGGACTTAAGTTGGGCTATGCCACGTAGAACTTTTCGAACTGTATAAATTAGAAAGCATACAAATACTCTACAATATACGGGTTCATGCGGAAATACACTAACAATACACATGTAGCATACATAGGGAAAAACCCATAAAAATAAACGCATAAAGAATAATGCAGCAAGTAAAATATCACACAATTGATACTTATCTTTAATAAAAGACCACCAACTACGTCCAAACCTTCCACGATCCTCCTATCCTTAGACCACACTACTCAGAACTCTCAGCAGTGGGCCACCCCCAAGTTGGAACTAAACTCCACATGGGTAAAGGGATTCCTAGCTCAGTTGATGTATCTCAGACAGCAGGAACAACTCTGACATGTGCCTACTCAAACTAACAGCTCACAGTCTCTCATTCCCCACATGCATGTCCCACCCCAAGAAATGATCCCCTTCTCTTCTCAACATTCCTTCAGCTGCCCCACTTCCTTTCTAGAGCTTCAACAACAGGCCAAACAAGAAGTCTCAAATCACTGTAACTATAGTTGGGATCCCTCGGGAAATCAGTTCCCAACAATTCTCTCGCCTGGAGAGAGTTTCTTATGGGCCTGACAACCTGCCTCTTCAATCCACGGACCTGAAAAATCGCCTCCTCAATCCCACGATCCTGAAAACCCGCTTCTTTAGTCTGACGCTAAGTCAACTAGTTATAGGTATACATTATGGAAGCAACATCATTCAGGGTAGAGTGCAGGTGATGGTAGCAGCGGCCTTTAGGTAAGGTACAGATGTGTTTCTCATAACAAGAAGGGTATGATTTTCTGTTGATAACAGGAAAGGTATGGATTACTACTCAAGGAGTGTGTGCAAGCTCGAGAGGTAAGACTGATGGAGACTGTAACATACCCAGCCACCCACAGGTCGGGGTACGCTACCTTCAAGCCTTCCCTTGGACTTCTTTCTCTTATAGATACCTTTTCATTATTTAAGGATGCATAAAAGAAAAGACTTAATGACATGCACAATAGTAATCAACAAGCATGCATAGTCTAAAGATTCAATTACACGATAATTAAATATGCGGCGGAAATAACATTCATATACATGTAAATGATAGCATAACAGAGAGCACTTATCTTTATGAACGATGACACCAACTGGTTGCAGACCAAGGACGTTCCACCCAACTTTAGACACCACTGCTCCAAATCTCAGCAGCAGTGTCACCCCCGATCCAGGGCTATAAATTCAGAAGGACGGTTCCAGAGTGTTAATTGCATTCCCAAACCAGTCAACTCTCAATCTCTCTTCCCAGTACCCACAACAATCCAAGTACCCATCTCTCTTCTACCCAGCCTGTACCACCCCAAGAGAATGGACCTCCACCCTTCTCTACCACGCAGTCCCTCAGGCAGTCCTTATCCTTTATTTTCCAGGGCCTCCAACACAGCTGGTCCAGAATCTCAATGCTGGAACTCTCAGGACTCACAGTTGTGAGCAAAGCAGGGCACAGGCCAATGCATCTCAGACATGCAGGGCCCAGGTCATGGCTAGATTTCACTAGCAACCATCACAGCCAACTATCTTGTGGCTAATTCTTCAATAGTTCCTCTATATCAGGTGAGGATGGATCAATGGATGGGTAAATGCGTGCATGGGAGTCCGTTCATGGGAGTGTGTGTGTGGGAGTGCATGAGGGAAGGAATGGGATAACGTAGAGGTGACGAAGTGGATGAGCCAACGACCAAGCCCACAATCAGACCAAGAATGGTTTTAAGTATCTCTCGTGGGAAAATCAAGAACCTCCTGGCCTTCCCCAAGAAGATCCTGTAATCGATACCCTCCCTTAGACAAAAAGGGTGATTAGACTAGGAATAAACACTTATCCCCTCAAGCCCCCTCTCTTGTGGAATCATAGCCCCCTATAACTCTAATCCTTGTCCGTCTAGCAACCAGTGATGTATTTATTATTAATAATGATAAAAAAAACATTACATGTCTTGGGCACAATGGCCTTTTAATAATCGTTTGGGCACTCAAGCCTCTTGGCATTGTAACAATACATTATTTAAAATGGGGGTTCAAAACCTGGGGTGTTACATCCCCTCCCCCTTATTTTTGCACAGTCCTGAGTGCATATACAAAATAGAAATCAAAATCTCAAATTTATTCAAAAAGTTGTGGGTACTCTTCTTGCATGGCATCTTCATGCTCCCAGGCAGCATCTTCAGGACCATAGCAATTCCACTAAAGTTTTACTAGCTCTATAACTCGGTTTCGGAGCATTTTGAATTTTTTGTCCAAGACCCATAGTGGTTGAACCTAAAAATCTCCTTTTGTCTCTACCTGAATCAGATGCCAATCAATAACATGGTTAGGATCATGTACATATTTCTTTATTAAAGAGACATGAAATACATTATGCACATTCATGGAAGCAGGCAATGGAAGCCTGTATGCAGCTGGTCCTATTTTGTCCAATATTTCAAATGGACCACAGAATCTGGCTGCCAGCTTTGTACAACTACCCAATTTCAAAGAGATTTTCTTGGGCTTCACTTTCAAAAGTACATGCTCCCCTACTTTAAATTCTCTAATTTTCTTGTTCTTGTCTGTATAAAATTTATGTCTATCTTGAGCTGCCTTTAAATTCTGATTGATCTTATCCACTTGGTCTTCCATGTCCTTGAGAAGCTTCGGCCCAAGTACCACTCTATCTATTGGGTTGTCCCAGCTTATTGGAGTATCGCATTTCCTACCATACAAGGCTTCAAATGGGCTCATTCTCAATGAATCTTGATACCCATTATTATATGCAAACTCAACCAATTTTAAGTAATATTCCCACTTATATGGATTATCCATCACACATTCTCAACATGTCTTCAATTATTCGATTGACTCTCTCTGTTTGCCCATCTATCTGGGGATGATATGTTGTGCTAAAGTTTAGATTTGTGCCAAATACTTTAAACAATCCCCTCTAGAAGTTGGAGGTAAACTTTGTATCTCTGTCTGAGACGATTGTCCTAGGTATCCCATGCAACCTAGCAATTTCCTTCATGAAAATTTCTACAATATTAGTCATTGTCTGTGTTGTCTTCACAGGCACAAAATGAGCAGCCTTTGTTAATTTTTCAACCACCACCATGATTGAATCATGTTTCTTATTCATTCTGGGTAATCCTGTGATGAAATCCATGGTGATCACTTCCCATTTCTTCTCTGGAATTGGCAATGGTTGCAACAAACACATTGGGTGCCTATGCTCATCCTTCACCTTCTGACATTCCATACATCAAGCGATGAATTCAACAACATCCTTCTTCATTCCCATCCAAAAGAACTGGCTTCTTACTGTTGTAATTGTTTTCTGGTAACCGGGATGTCCAGCATAAGGAACATCATGCATTTCCTTCAGTACCAAATTCCTCAGTTCTCCAGAACTAGGCACATAGATTCTATTTTTATGCATGAATAATTTGTCTTCCTTTATCTCATACTCCTTTATTTTCTGTTGTACATCTCCTTGTTGTAATTTTTCCTTTACTTGTAGGTAATGCTGGTCTGTAACAAGACCATCTAAAATTCTTCTCTTCAAGTCTGACAATGCATACTAATAGTAGTAGCATGCATGAGATGCACTCTTCTACTAAGTGCATCAGGAACTTTATTCTCCTTTCCCTTGATATGCTTTATATCGAAGTCATATTCACTTAGAAATTCCAACCATCTTGTTTGCCTGGCATTCAAGGTTGGTTGTTCAAAAAGATACTTCAAGCCAATGTGGTCTATCCTTAATTCGAATTTCTTCCCCATGAGATAATGCCTCCACATCCTCAAGTCATGAACAATGGTAGCAAGTTCCAAGTCATGTGTGGCATAGTTCCTCTCATGGTCCTTAAGCTTTCTGGACTCATACCCAACGACATGTCCATTTTGCATGAGGACTCCCCCAAGTCCTTCCTTACATGCATCTGTGCATACCACAAAACTTTCATTTGGGTCAGCAATCTTTAACACAGGTGCACTAGTAAGTAATTCCTTTAACAAATTAAAATTATTTTCACACTTGTGTGTCCATTCAAATTTAGTTCCCTTCTTTTGCAAAGAAGTGATGGGATGAGCAATCTTAGAGAACCCTACTATGAACCTTCTGTAGTAGCCAGCTAATCCCATAAAAGATCTGACGTCTGACACATTTATGGGTGTTGTCCATCCTCTAATGGCTTCAGTCTTCTTTGGATCTACTGCTATGCCCTGCTCTGAAATAATGTGTCCCAAGTAATGGATCTTCTTTTGATAGAAATAACACTTTCTCAATTTGGCATACAACTGATGTTCTCTCAGTACTTGCAATACTAGTCTTAAGTGATGTTCATTCTCCTCTTCAGACTTAGAATAGATGAGTATGTCATCGAGGAATACTATGACAAACTTATCCAAATAATTCCTGAATATTCCATTCATTAAGTACATGAAGACAGCTGGTGGATTGGTCAGTCCAAATGGCACCACTAAAAATTCATAATGCCCATACCTGGTCCTAAAGGTTGTCTTATGAATGTCTTCTTCCTTGATTCTTACCTGATGGTATCCTGCCCTCGGGTCAATCTTTGAAAATATCTTTGCTCCTCTTAGCTTATCAAAGAGGTCATCAATTCGGGGTAGAGGATACTTGTTTTTTATAGTGTACTTGTTCAGTTGTCAGAAGTCAATACACAACCTCAAGGTTCCATCCTTCTTTTTGACAAACGATTCTGGTGCTCCCCAAGGTGAAACACTTGGACGTATGTACCCTTTCTTGCACAATTCCTCCAACTGCATTTGTAATTCTTTTAACTTTGGTATGCTCATTCTGTAAGGTGTTTTTGACACTGGGGTAGCTCCTGGCACTAAATCAATTGATAAATCTATCTCCCTTCTTGGTGGCAATTCGGGTATGTCTTGGAATACATCTTCAATTTCCTGTAGTACCAAGAAATCTCTTAGGCTTGGCCCCTTTGCATTATCCGGCTCTTCCACATGAGATGCATACTATTGACATCCTTTACTAAAACATCTTTTTAGTTGTAAGGCTGAAATCTCCCTTATAGAGATGGGTCTTGGAACTCCTTTCATAAAGCTACGTTTTCTATTTCCATCAAAACATGTAAATGACTTGTTATGACAATCTAGGACAGCATGATGCTTGTCCAACTAATCCATTCCAATTAGAATATCATAAGACCCCAACGGTATGATATTTAGATCAATACTAKTATTCACGCCATTAAGACTTATRGAACAACTTCTGACCATATCATGGATTCTTCTTTTGGTTCCAATGGCTAACTTAACCAAGCTTTCTTTTCCAAGTTTGSTTTTCTCCAAATGTAATCTATCCACTATCTTAGGATCAATGTAACAATGACTTGCTCYTGAATCAATCAAAATAGCAACATGCTGATTTATGATCTTACCTTCCACCTCGATCATATTGGATTGGTACTCTGCTTGTCGATCATTTAAAACTGCATAGATTCTTTCCATATCTTCAACTGTTGTAGCCTCTTGGATGTTGTGCACGGTCTTCACTCTGTCCTTTCTATGTGGGAAATCCTTGTACAGGTGATCTTCCTTGCATCCCCATCATTGGATTGGTGGTCTTCCCCTTTTTCCCAAGGAATCTTCCTTAACATACTAATCTCAACGATTTCTATTAGGCTCATTCCTATTGAAGGAAGGTTTGAATCCTTTCCTCCTCTGATCAGACTTCACATTTTTCTTGTCCTTCCAAGATTTCTGCAGGGATTCTCTTCCCTGGCCTTGCTCATATAGGTATTTATCCTTCCTGATGGCCTCAGTCAAGGTCTTGGGTTCATCATACTTGATATTTTCCTTATAAAAGGTTGGTAGTCCACTTAGAAATCTTTGTATTTTCACTTTCTCATCACCAATGAACATGACATACTTTAACAATCCCAAGAACTTATTCTCGTACTCTGCCATAGTCATGCTTCCCAACCTGAGTTCAAAGAACTCCTGCATTTCTTGTCATATAAATGCTCTGAGAGGTACTCCTTCTAGAAGTACTTCTTGAACTGTTTCCCAGTGATCCTACTTTCATTAACATGTTCCACTTGCTTCAGTTGGTCCCACCACACTGCAGCTTTCCCGTGTAAATGGTAGGTGGTAATCTTGGCTTCCAGGTTTGATGAATAGTTATGCAACTAAAAATATCTTCTGAGCCCAAGCAACCATGCTTCGGCATCATCTTCCCTTTCTCTTTCACCATCGAAGGAAGGTGGCTTGAGCTTCCTCAGCTCTCCTTACAAACTATCTACCACTTGTTTCCTTCTTTGTTGTCTAACAGGGGACACCTCTGGATTGCTTGCGGGATCTTTCGATGCATAAAACTTTCCTTCTGAGTAAGGAGGTGAGTGGTGTCCACGAGCTTTGCTGGCACATCTGGAATAACCAGCTCTTTCACGACCATCCTTTCTTTCATGGCACTTGCCTTCTTCCTCTTGTCTTGAGTTTGATCCCTTCTTCGTTTGTCTCTGCAACTGATTTAAGCTCTGCAACACTCGAGCATTTATCTAACTTTTCTCTCTCATCAATCTCTTGTTGTCTGCTTTGTAGCTCTACACTTCCATATTCAGGCTTCTTATCGTTTCTATCAACATTTTTTGCTTTCCTCTTTCCTTGCATCCATTGGACTCTGTCTCTGCATTACCAACTCTGGTATTCTGGCCTTTGGCCTCCTTATCATGACTGGAGGCTCCCTTGCCTTCTTCCATTTCCTCAATACGCATCTTGAGCTGATATGCTTAAGCCCCTTAATTCTGCAAAATGTTAGAATTATGCATATGATAAACAAAACCGTCAAACCATGCTACAGGTCTCTTTATTTTTTGTTCATGGATATCATATCCCCATTCTCCAAAAGTAACAATGTCATGTTATCCTCAGCTAACACATAATTTCATCCTGCGCAGGCACTTCCTTCAAACCACCTTCCCAGGTGACCACGACTAGAAACCTGGGCTAAATCCTTCCTTATCACTTTTCTGTATCGAAGACAACCAATTCAGTCCTTAGTCCTTCTTCCCTCAGCTCTCAATCTGCATATGACCACGACCATGATCCTGCGCTTAGCTGAAAAAGCACGTGTCTAGAGATTTGGGACTTCGAAACTTTCAGCCAGGACCAGATCAACGGTCCTCGTTCTCTTTCATAATCAACGCTCGAGATCCACTTCGGGACTCTACGCTACGAGAGTCTCAACTTTCCTCACTTGTCTCCTCCCGGAACTCTTTTACTTGGAGTTCATGATCTGTCAACGGGTGTCCTCCCACATATCAGTGGCAGTGAATTGCTTAGGCTCTTCAGGCTTCAGAAGTTTCAAAACTTTCCTCCTGCACTATCTCCTGGAGTGTTTTCACCTGAAGTCAATGATCCTTCGATGTGTGTCTTCTGGAATAAATGGTCGATATGTACTCCGTCCTTTGGGCCTTCAGGAGTTTTTGACCCAATGCAACCTATTACATATTTCCCCTCTGGAATTCCCAGTCTCCAGACTACACGATCTGTCGCCATGTGGTGAAATACTGGAAGTGGACATGTGGCCCAATCAGGCAGGTGACATATGTCACATTCTAACTGAATTTTCAATACTCCATATGCTCAAAACTTACTAACATGTGGCACACATCCCATGTGTCTACGTCATCAAGCCATGTCACTTCAAAATTATGGGGTCCACATCACCTCCAGGTGACGTCATGGTGCCCCACCACTTCATCCCTTTGGGATTTGGGACTTCGGGCTTCAGGAGTTTCAACACTAACACCCTTCCAATTCTCCTGAACTTCAAATTGTCAAACTGGCCAATATGTCGCCATGTGTCCTCCTGGATCGAACAACTAATATTCACTTCGGGTCTTCATTTGGATTCCACGAATCTACACCATGTATCCTCCTTAATATGACAGTGGAGGCTTACTTCAGGTCTTCAGACTTCGAAAATCTCAGATTTCAAAACTTGTCTGGCCCCACTAGCTTTTATCTGAAGCCCTGGATCTGGTGACGCGTGGCTCTCGGCAGATCGACGGTCGAGATCCTTTCAAGTCTTTGGGTTTCAGAAATCTCAAACTTCAAACCTACTCGAAGTACACGAGATTTTGACATGTGTCCTCTTGAATCAGACGATTGAGGCTTACTTCAAGCCTTCACCCAAAATCCACAGATTTACGCCACGTCTCTTCTAGATCAGACGGCCTAGATTCACCTCGGATGATCTGATGCTTGATATTTACTCCGGACGATCCGACGATTGAGATCTATTTCGGATGATCGGACGATCGAGAGTTACTTCGGCTCTCCGGCTCTCCGGACTTCAAGAGTTTCAAATCTCAATTGAAAACCTCTCGAACAGATTTCTCCAGAGTTATTGATCTGCTGACACTTACCTCTTGGAGATCAATGGTAGGATCTACTTTGGCTATTTCACCTCCTCCTCGTCCACAAACTTCCGAAGTTGTGGATCTCGCGCCACCTGTCTACCCAATGGGATCTGACGATGGTGACCTTAACCCCTTGCTTCCTTTTCATCAGATGACCCATGTTCACCTGTCCTCTGATCCAACGATCCTGGATCTCTCCCAATCCTACAGTGGCGATCGATCTTGAATTCAAAGGGGGGATGGTCATGATCCTTCGAATCCCCTTACCATGGATCTTTGACGTTCTATCTCCTGCATAGATTCTACAACGCCATTCCTCCTAAGCTTTTCAACTCCACGGTCAGAGTTCGATCTCGACCTCGAGACTCTGACCAACACACCTGGCCCATACCGGCCCGGTGCTTCAACCAGAAGCTCTTATACCGAACTGTAACATACCCAACCACCCACAAGTCGGGGTACGCTACCTTCAAACCCGCCCTTGGAGTTCTTTCTCTTGTAGATACCTTTTCATTATTTAAGGATGCATAAAAGAAAAGACTTAACGACATGCACAACAGTAATCAGCGAGCATGCATAGTCTAAAGATTCAATTACACGATAATTAAATACACAGTGGAAATACCATTCATATACATGTAAATGATAGCATAACAGAGAGCACTTATCTTTATGAACGATGACACCAACTGGCTGCAGACTAAGGACGTTCCACCCAACCACAGACACAACTGCTCCAAATCTCAGCAGTAGTGTCACCCCCGAGCCAGGGCTATGAATCCACAAGGACAGTTCCAGAGTGTTACTTGGGTTCCCAAACTAGTCAACTCTCAAGCTCTCATAGGTTTCCCATTACCCACAACAATCCAAGTACCCATCTCTCTTCTACCCAGCCTGTACCACCCCAAGAGAATGGACCTCCACCCTTCTCTGCCAAGTAGTCCCTCAGACAATCCTTCTCCTTTATTTTCCAGGGCCTCCAGCACAGCTGGTCCAGAATCTCAATGTTGGAACTCTCAGGACTCGCAGTTGTGAGAAAAATAGAGCACGAGCCAATGCATCTCAGACATGTAGACCCCAGGTCATGGATGGATTGCACCAGCGACCATCACAGCCAACTATCCTGTGGCTAATTCTTCAGCAGTTCCTTTCACTTCCCAAGCCAAGACGCAGGTGAGGATGGATCAATGGATGGGTAAACGTATGCATGGGAGTGTGTGCGTGGGAGTGTGTGAGGGAAAGAATGGGATAACGCAGAGGTGACGGAGCGGAGGAGCCAATGACCAAACTTACAATCAGACTAGGGATAGTTTAAAGTATCTCTCGTGGGGAAATCAAGAACCTCCTGGCCTTCCCCATGAAGATCCTGTAACTGATCCCCTCCCTTAGACAAAAAGGGTAATTAGACTAGGAATAAACACTTAGCCCCTCGAGCCCCCTCTCTTGTGGAATCATAGCTCCCTATAACTCTAGTCCTTTTCCTTCTAGTAGCCAGTGATGTACTTATTATTAATAATGATAAACAAAACATTACATGTCTTGGACACACTGGCCTTTTAATAATCGTTTGGGCACTCATACCTCTCAGCATTGTAACAATAAATTATTTTAAATGGGGGTTCAAAACCTAGGGTGTTACAGAGATAATGAAACGAATGACAGCGTGAATGAATGGCTGAGTGAATGACCCCCGTGGACTAATTTCTTCCACCTTTAACTCCATGCACCCTTGATGACACCTAGCCCTCAAGGAACTTGTTTCTCTCCACTTGTAATTCATTCCCCTTCCCTTAAGAACTTAGGATAAAATAATTATCCTCACCTTAGTCTTTAGGGGTAATATTATAATATTCCTTTGGCAATAAGCCCTCTAGCTTAGCCCTCTTTCTAAGCTCTTAGCCCATCCCCCCTTTCCCTTCCTAGTGGAGTTTAGCCCCCCATACTCTTTTATTGTGGTTGGTCTACATGCAACGATATATTTTATTAATGATATGAGTGTTTACATATACAAAAATAGGCTCATTGGCCTTTAGCATCTAGGCTCTCCGGTCTAACAATCACATAAGTCTTTTGGCTTATAATAACCTGGCTCACTAGCCTATAAAACATATTTACATTTACAACTAGGGCTCGGTCTTGGGGGTATTACATTCCCCTCCCCTTATTTATGCACTATCCTCAGTGCAATATATATATATATATTTATATATACAACCAAAAGTTCAAAAATCCTCAAAAAGATGTGGGTATTCTGCCCGCATAGCATCCTCATGCTCCCAAGTTGCATCACCAGGACTGTACCAGGCCATTGGACCTTTACTAGCTCTATGACTTGATTCTGGAACTATTTGATATTCCGATCCAATATGCACATCGGATGCACCTGAAAAGCACCTTCTTGCTCCACTTGAATCACATTCCAATAAATGGCATGATTAGCATCAGGTATATACTTTTTGAGCAAAGATACATGGAACACATTATGAATAGACATTGATGCAGGTAATGCAAGTATATATGCTAGAGGCCCAATCCTCTCTAGGATTTCAAACAAC
>JASDQU010589686.1:11347-21595 GCA_032191745.1 Picea mariana
TTGGGTTAGCATAACATGAGAAGTCTCTCTAGGTTAGATATTGGTTATTGTGGAGCGGTTTCCAGACTAGTGGGCATACTCTCCAGGTGAGAGTATTGTAGAGATTTGTTTCCTAGTGCATTGAGCATTAGTCATAGCGCTCAGAGACTTCTTGTTCGGCCTGTTGTTGGTAAACCTAAGAAGGGAAGTGGGGTCTCTGAAGGACTGGTGAGCAAAGAAGAGGCATACTTCCTTATGTGTGGCAAGTGCATGGGGAATGAGAGACTGTGGGCTAGTTGCAATAACGAGCACTTAGGACCAAGTAATTATGTTTATTTTTAGTCCATAGCATGTCGTTGGGACCCTTTTTACCTGGTGGAGTTGATCCCTAGCTCGGGGGTGACATGTTGTTGAAATATTAAGAGAAACGACATCTATGGATGGGAAGAACGTATGAGTCAAGGACGCATTTGGTCACTTACATAAAAGATAAGTGTTCTTTATGTGTTTGTCTTGTTTACTGTGTGCATATTTTACTATGTTTGAAATGGGTTAATTCTTGTATGTGTTGCATATAATTATTTGATGTTATTTGGTTTAATGTCACTTGTACATGTAAATATGGTGTTTTTATCCTTTAATTGTAGTTGTGCATGAGTATGTCAGTTGATGGTAGATTTGTTTTTTACGTTAAAAATGTGATTTTGGTTATGAGTCTTCAAGAAGAGAATTGGGTAGCTTTGTGCACAGGAAAGTAGCTTGCGTGCACAAGAAGCTGAAATTTTTATGTGTGTTCAGGGAGATAGACTCTATGCACAGTGGAATCAAAATTGATGCATGATGTCAAGTTGGTTGTGCTTACAGTTGTACTGAGTGGTCAGTATGCTAGTACACGCAGTTTTTTGAGTTACTTTTGTTGCATAAGATTGTGTTAAAAAGAGAATGATACTTTCATTGTTATAATTTGCGTGGTGCGACTCAAATTGGGATGAGCACATTACCTCAAGTGATATTGCACGGACTTGTGTGTAGAGTAGAAACTGCGCAGTGAGATTTTAGAGTAGCATGGCCCAGAACTTTGCTTGGGTAATGCTACAAGTTGGTATCAGAGCATGTGTAAGCAGGTAATGGGACTCAGTGGGAGACTAGGTACATTATAGATTGGTATCAGAGCATGTGTAATGAGGTAATGAGACTCAGTGGGAGACCAGGTACATTACATAGTGGTATCAGAGCTACGGGTTCAACAATGGACTTGTATGGGACAAATACTAGCATAAATAGATGTGTGCACTAAGAATTGGTACCACACAGGGAAGAGTTAGTTTGCGCAGAAAACCATTGGTGCGTGGTATAGAGTTGTGATGCACACAAAGATAGTGATGTGAGGGTGTGCGAACTAGAGTTTGGGATGCTAAAATAATCCAATAAATCTAAGGGAAGATCTCTGACAAAATAGTGCAAAGCTTTCATGTAGTTGTTGCATGATATCATCTAATGAATCTTAATTGCCTCCACATTTTACATAATTATTAGTGAATAAAGCAGGACAGACTTAGTGCGGAAGGTTGAAAGCATGGAAGATGTGCAGAGGACTTATAGTCCTTATGATGAATTTGTGGTTTTGTATGTCATTTTGGGTGTTGATGGTATAAAATCCAAAGGAGAGTGCATAAACTTGGTAGAAACTGTAAAGTATTGCAAAAATATATCCAGAGTTATAAGGATGATAACGAAAGGCTTATGAGAGACAAGGCGCGGAAAGATTACTTTAATGTCAAATTGATGCAAAGTCTGGTCAGAATAGAAAATAAGATGGATAAGGCAACAAAGATGAGTAGATTAAGAATTCGTAGGTTTCATGATGAGAAAATAAGATAAGAAAGAAGTGTTGGTAAACATTTTTTTAGGAAAGTGTGCAGTAGTTCGGGTCCATCTCTTGCCAAAAATCGTAAGAGAAGGACTGGGGTGGACAAGCTACAAGGAGAAATGAATAATATCAAGCCTCCTACCTTTGTCAAGGAGCACAAAAAATATGAGGATGCAGAGACATGGTTATTGGGTATGTGGAATTACTTCCATCTGCATAACTATTCTGCACAGGCAGAAGGGAGAATTGTTATCTATCAGTTAAAGGGAAAGGAATCAATGTGGTGGGATTAGTATGTGCAAGTACAACACATTGATGAGAATAAAGTGACTTGGAGAGAGTTCAAGAGGTATTTCCAAAATAAATACTTAACCAAGCAGTATTATGACATGAAAATGAAGGAGTTCTTTGACTCAAACTTGGGAGCATGACGATAAACGAATACAAAAGAATATTTTTAGAATTGTTGAATTATGTGTCTTTTATCAAGGATGAGCAGGTGAAGATTTAGAGATATTTGAGTGGGTTTCCCTCATTTATCAGTGACAAGATACAATATGATGGCCCTAAGATGTTGGAAGAGACCATAATGCTCACTAAGTATCTTTATGAGTAGCAAAGGGGAAGGCCAAATTTCCAAAAGGCTTGGGAAGACAAGATGAAAAGTAAGGTGGAACAGAGGAAGAAGGGAGTTAAGCCATCGTTCTTTAGAAATATTGCACAATGTAATGGCCCATATATTGGCCTTAAGTAGTTAGAACATTGCTGTTTACTCATCTTATTAAGTCAATGCTTAGCATTTGTTTGGACTCAGATAGATTGAGATAGATATTTGAGATGTGTGTATCTCAACATATTTATGTATTGCATGATATTATTATTTTTTATGTATTTTCTCATGATGATGATATCTCTTTGATTTGTTTAAACATGTAAATTAAAATGTGGAATTTGGTACACAAACACTAGCTCAATTTACGTTGTGAGTGCATAAAGGATGCAAGGAATGATAAGAATAAACATACATTTATTAATTGAACGTCGATATAGATATGGATCCTTATATGAAATTATGATGTATATGCATGATTATGATTTATTGGTGAACTAACCTACAGGTTGATGAGCGATGTGATATCCAAATGACTGTAGTTCTGAGGTAACTTGCAAGTAGTAGACATTAAGAATATAATGTATGTTATAAGTTGTACTTATTTAATTTATGATTTTAAATACTGTTATGATTTGTGGTAAGTGTGGTTTGACAAGACGTACAACTTTCCCAGAGTGGTTGTTTGATGACGTGACTTTAAGAATAGTATTTTCATAATATGGTTGATGTAGGGTGTTGACCCTAGTTCTATGAGGAGGGGTGGAGGTATTTCACACCTTTTATCCTTCAAAATCTAGAGTCATGGGAGGGCTGCGTGAATTCACGCTCCCCTGGATGTGTGATGGAGACTGTTAGTTTCCTATTGGGAAATCTTGGTCGAGATATATGAAAATTCTGTTTACGAGTTCTGTCTAGAGTTATATCAATATAGTTGACGCTCCATCTTAGTCCAGCAGAGGAAAGGATAGGATGGAAGATGGAAGTAGGTTAGGAAGGAAAGATGTTTCATTGTTAGTTGAGAATATTGATTGGGGAATAGATATGCCACTATTGATTACTCAGGTTGTTCCTACCATGTTTAAAACCCTATTTTGATTCCCTTTTTATATTTTAAGTCTGATAATGGGTTATTGATGAATTATTGTAATTTTATTCATTAAGATTATTAAATGTTGCAATTACTTAATTTGTTGCCCTGCATACCTTGGTGTGATCATATAGGAAATATGTGTTGGATTACTAAGAGGGGGGGTGAATCAGAAATAGAGAAATTATAATCATTTTTAACCAAATAATCCAAGTTTTATATCAATGTAGAATTATCATCCAATAATGAGCAATGAACAAATCAACAATCATATGCATACACAGTACACCAATGTTTTACATGGAAACCCAAACCGGGAGAAAACCATGGAATGATTTTTCTTATATGTCTTGAAGAATTACATTCATTGGAAGCACCAACTTCCTTTGTTTTCCAGTTGCAACTGGAAGGAGGTTCCAACCCCCTAGTTTCTCAGGCTACAACCTAAGGGAAGCTCCAATTCCCCAATTTTCTGGCTACAACTAGAAGGAGGCTACAACCCCCTATGTTCTCTGGCTACAACCAGAAGGTGGATACAACCACCTGTCCTTGCCCCGTCTAACTTCCCTGAAGTAGAAGTAGAATGATGGAACCAGTGTCACACTATCACTGTGAGATATACTGCTATAAACATGTACCAATAAACCTGAACCATGCATCAACCTGTAATCAACATGTACCATAAAAAAATGCATCAACCATGCACCAACCTGTACCAAACAACCTGTAATCAACATGTACCATAAACAAGTGCATCCAACCATGTACCAAGTATGTACCATTCATGTTTCAACTACTCATCAACTATGACTGATCCAGGAGGCTCCCCAGGCTCAGAAAATGCTCAAAACCCAAAGTTCTCATAATTGAATGAAACCAAATCCATTTCATCCATCTCATCGTGTTGATTATGACAATATATTTACTTCCTCAAACAAGCTCCATATGCGAAAGTTATCGCGTTCTGATCGAAAACCCAAACAGGCAAAAAGTCAAAGGTCAACTGGTCAACAGTCAACGTTGACGTCAACAGTATGACATGTTGAAGTCATCAATGTTGACATGGAATCTTCTGGAGGTGACATGTGGCAGGTGACTGGGCATACAACAGATGACATGGACCAATGAGAGTGTGACACGTGTCACCACTGCAAGGGTGACACGTGGCACTATCTTACATGGCAAGGTACGATGTTGACTATGCAAGCGGTGACTAGGAAGGGTACGATGTTGATGTGGCAGTGAAATGTGGTAGCATTTGACTGGGCACAGACAGATATAGTCAGAGGATGACAAGTGGCTGACGGTGATTGGATAAGTATGTTGACCAAGCAATGACTGGGCAAGATTTGGAGCAATACCATATGGACACGTGGTGAATATTGGGCAAATAGGATGTGCCACATGGCACCTGGTCGTTTGGTGACTATGTTAAAAGTTTTATGGAATCCATGGGTTTTGAACCCATGACCTACGACCACCGAGCCAAATCCTTGGGAAGATTCCCAACACCAACGCGCCATATATATTACTTATTCTATATAGCATATTTAAATTTATTTAAAGTCAAATATATTGCTATGTGGGCGGAAGGGGGATGGGGCTAAGCCCCAGCCCATGTTTTTTTGTAGTCATATGACGATAGAGAGGGAGTGCGCGCCATTCAAGGGGGATAAGCCCAATAATTAAACAGAAAGTGGTTTTTAAACCATATATTAATGATATTTAGGGATTTCTGACTGATATTTAGTCTAGAAAATGGATTTTTGAGGATAGTAAGACCATTTGAAGGGGGATTTGATCYGAAAAAGAGGCTATATCTTGAKGGAAGTTGGGATTCTTMATCTAAGCCTCAAAATCTATATAAACCAGGATTTTTGAAGTCKTGAGGAGACATTTTGATGCAGGGTTTTGAAGGAGCAGTTTGTAAATTTTGGTCTTTTCTCATGTTTTGAGAGGCGTTTTTCTCATGTTGTTGAGAGGATTTTGATGGTGCATGCATGAATCTGAGCAAGGAGGTATTGCATAGCATACATGAAGCATGTAATGTAATAGMAAAGAGCATTGTAAKAGAACTTTGAGCATTTTAAAGAGCAATAAAGAGGTCCTCCACTTGGAAGCATACCCGGAGACGTAGCCAACAATTGATGAACTCCGTTATCAACCTCTTGTCTCTTTTTCTCTTTYTGTTTTGTTGTTCTATTCTCTTCCTTTGCAGMATGGATATTAATGGCTGATCTCTTTATTCATTAATAAGCATCAAGTAAAAGTCACATTTGATATTCCGCAAACAAGATAACAAGTTTATGTATTTCGCATTCTTAACGATCCGATGCAAAAAGTACATTAAACTAACTTGCAATTTATCAGTAATACCTTCGTTTTTGGATCAAGTTTATGGTATCAAAGCATTTGGTTGTGAAGGTTTGACAGGAATTGCAAGAATTGGATGCTCACCAGAGCAAAACTCAAGCGAGGAGAAGACCAACTTGAGGCTCTTGACACATAGATTCAAAGGAGATCGCACAAGCAAGAGATGTCTTCACCAAGAAAATTGGGTCCCTACAAAACTAAAGATGATTTCTTCGAGGCCTTTAAATTGATGCAAGACATGGTAGAGTATCTTTATCATGAAATAGGGCAACGAAGGCTTCAAGGCAATGAAGAAGGTGAATCTTCGGTAAGAGCAGAAGGAGGAGTTGGAGGTGGTGGAACTTCAGAACCTTCTTCTCCTTCATCCTTGTCATCTAATAATGAAGCAAGTGTACATTCCTCCAAGGATAAGCAAAAAAATCATCATTCTTCTGATATGTCGTTATTAAAGTTAGATGTAAATTTTAACTTACCCACTTATGATGGTGAATTAGATGCAGAAAATCTAGATAATTGGGTGAGACAATTAGAAGTCTATTGCAGGATACAAAATATTGTTGATGATGAAACTAAGATTCAACTACAAGTCTCAAATTGGGGGGCACAGATCTCATATGGTGGGAAAGCAGAACTAGAGATGATCTTAAGAAAAGTGGTAAAACAATCTATTCTTGGAATGATTTTGTTATTGCATTAAAACAACAGTTTTACCCTTTAGCTTACATGCAACAAGAAATGATGAATTGGCAATCAAAAGGTCAAAGTGTACAAGAATATACTCAAACATTTTGTAAGAAAGCATTAAATTTGGGTATTTCTTTGTATACACAAGAGACACTCCTAAAGTATATTGGTGGTTACATTCTTATCTTAAGCACACTATTCTTATGCTAAATCCTTCTAACTTTGATGAAGTATGTGTACAAGCCATTCACATTGAATCCAGTAAAGGGAATGTTGGTGATAGTGTTTCTATAGATACTTGGCAAAGAAAGGATGTAGGGCAAAGGAAAGAGAAGAATATAGCCACAGCCAAAAAGGATAAGCCTACTTGCAAGCATTGCAAGAAAGTAGGCCATGATGAAGATCGTTGTTGGGTCTTGCATCTTGACATGAAGCCAAAGAAGTATGCCAACCATGGAAGGAAGAATACCACAGCTGCGACAGTTCAAGTGGATCTTGGATCAAATTCCAGTGATGAGACACAAGTTGTAGCTATGGGAATCCGAGGTATAAATTTTGTTGCAAGTTATAGCTCTTGTAGTTCAGTTGATGTAAATGATGAGTGTAAAAGGAGTGAACTTTTCCACATAAGGGTTATAACACATAATGTTAAACTTGATAATCTTGTAGACAGTGGATCACAAGGCAATCTAATCAGTGAAGATGTTGTAAATAACTTGGGACTTGAAACTAAGTCACATCCTAAACCATATCCATTGGGATGGATATGTGGTGATTACAATTTACAAGTAACCAAGAAATTTAAATTCAAGTTTGCAATCACTTCTAATTATGTTGATGAAGTAGAGCTTGATATAGTGCCATTGGACATATGTGGGATTGTCATGGGAAGCTCATACCTTTATGATAGAAAAACCATATTCTATAGGGAGGATAATAAATATTGCTTCAAGAAAGATAGGAAGGAGTACATTGTTCGTGCTCATCGCATGAAAACTGACAAGTCTTTTGCAGCTACAGGGCAGTTAAAAAGAATGGTAAATGCAATCAAAAGCTTAACACTTATGTCTGTAACAAAATAGGAAATTAGTGATGCTAAACATGAGATGGTTCAGTATGATTCTAACAGTCATGAAGTGTCACCAGGGGTAGAGCATGAGGTTCGGCTGCATAATTTGATTATTGTTCCTGTTCAAAAGGGGAAGCATGTTTTGTCATTTTCATTTACATACTCAGTATTGTTGATTAGTTTGTTGATATTCAGTGGTGTATGGCTGCAAAGTGCGACAAAGAATGTAGATGATTGTGTGATAAATGAAATGATTACTTTGATAAACAATGTTATCTCAATTTTCATGTTTGTTGTGATTAGCAAGTGATCATTATCCCAGCAGAAAGGATGGATGATACAGGACAAAGTGGGGAGGCAGTACCCTCACTTCTTACCTAAGTAAAAGCAGACTTTTGGTGGTCTAAAGGCTTCCAAAGTGGGGAGGAATTATCCAAGAGGCTCCCCAGGCTTAGAAAATGCTCAAAAATCAAAGTTCTCATAATTGAATGAAACCAGTGTCATTGTGTTTGTCTCGTCATGTTGATTCTGACAGTATATTTACTTCCTCAAACAAGCTTTGTATGCGAAAGTTATCGCGTTCTGATCGAAAACCTAAACATGCAAAAAGTCAAAGGTCAATTGGTCAATAGTCAACGCTGACATCAACAGTATGACATGTTGATGTCATCACTGCTGACGTGGCAGCTTCTAGAGGTGACAAATGGTAGGTGACTAGGTGTACAACAAATGACATGGACCAATCAGAGTGTGACATGTGTCACCACTACAAGGGTGACACATGGCACTGGATTACGTGGCAGGGTACGGTGCTGACGGTGCAAGCGGTGACTAGGCAGGGTATGATGTTGATGTGGCAAGGACATGTGGTAGCAGTTGAATAGGCACAAACAGATCCAGTCGAAGGATGACAAGTGGCTGATGGTGATTGGACAAGTATGTTGACCAAGCAGTGACTAGGAAAGATTTGGACCAATACCATATGGACACGTGGAAAATATTGGGCAAATAGGATGTGCCACGTGGCATTCGGTCATTTGGTGACTATGTTAAAAGTTTTATGGAATCCATGGGTTTTGAACCCACGACCTACGACCACCGAGCCAAATCCTTAGGAAGAGCCCCAACACCAATGTGCCATATATATTACTTATTCTATATAGCATATTTAAATTTATTTATAGTCAAATATATTGCTATGTGGGTGGAAAGGGGATGGGGATAAGCCCCAACCCACATTTGTTTGCAGTCATATGACCATAGAGAGGGAGCGTGTGCCAGTCAAGGGGGATAAGCCCAATAATTATACAGAAAGTGGTTTTTAAACCATATATTAATGATTTTTGGGGATTTCTGACTGATATTTAGTCGAGAAAATGGATTTTTGAGGATATTAAGACCATTTGAAGGGGGATTTGATCCCAAAAAGAGGCCAGATCTTGAGGGAAGTTTGGATTCCTCATCTGAGCCTCAAAATATATATAAACCAGGCTTTTTGAAGTCTTGAGGGGACTTTTTGATGCAGGGTTTTGAAAGAGCAGTTTGTAAATTTTGGCCTTTTCTCATGTTTTGAGAGGCATTTTTCTCATGTTGTTGAGAGGATTTTGATGGTGCATGCATGAATCTAAGCAAGGAGGTCTTGCATAGAAGACATGAAGCATGTAATGTAACAACAAAGAGCATTTTAAGAGAACTTTGAGCATTTTAAAGAGCAATAAAGAGGTCCTCCACTTGGAAGAGGGCCCGTAGACGTAGCCAATGATTGGTGAACTCCGTTATCAACCTATTGTCTCTTTTTCTCTTTCTGTTTTGTTGTTTTATTCTCTTCCTTTGCAGCATGGATATGAATGGTTGATCTATTTATTCATTAATAAGCATCAAGTAAAATTCACATTTGATATTCCGCAAACAAGATAACAAGTTTATGTATTTCGCATTCTTAACGATCTGATGCAAAAAGTACATTAAAATAACTTGCAATTTATCAGTAATGCCTTCATTTTTGGATCAATGACTCATCAATATGTACCAACATCATCAACTATACACCTCATGTATGTGCCAACTCATCAACTACTAGTCTCAACCATGTACCCAACATGTACCTTAACCAAAACCCTCATCAATTTCATCATACAAATATGATTTGTAACTCTTTAATAGACTTGTTTTATATGATCACATACCTGCAAACCTTCAATAACTTTAACAACAAGAGACTATCATTTTCATCAAACTTTTCTTTATTCTCACATGACTAGTTTTGGATTAGTCAACAACCCTAACTTTAAATAATCATAAATTTGTACTTGTAATAAATAAAGATATAAAACTGATACACAATGTTCTTCAATGTGTTTTATGCAATTACTTCAGGTTTCACTACTTGGAACCTCTCAAAAAATGAGTTATAGAAAAAATGGCATACCTAGCTGAATTCTGGCTTATTCTAGAGAGCGACCTTGTAGAGCGTGCCCCACAAGGAATAATTGTTGAATCGATATGAAAATGTTACATAGAATACTAAAGACTGTACTCTAACAAACACATTTTTTCTTACTGAATTTGGATCT
>JASDQU010589686.1:26533-39931 GCA_032191745.1 Picea mariana
CAAAAAGTGACTAACTAACAACTTATTGAAACATAAAATAAGAATAATATCTCCTACAAATGGACGTTTGGCTAGAAATGATCAAGTCTAATATATTTTTTTTCATGGTTCCACTATTAGTGGAGAAATATGCCCCTTTCCTTCAAGATCCAACTTCTGAAGAACATTGCAAAGAAACTCATATGTGCTTGGAGAAATCAACATCAACTAAAATAATGTAATATCACATTTGGAGAACTTAAAAATGCAATAAGAGAACTCAGCGGTATACAAGAGGTTTCTGTAGCATACTATATTTCTATAGCAGTAATTGGCACACTTGTTGGAAAACTCATTAATAGAATTGATAGCAACTCATCAACAACTCTTAATCAAACTTCATGAGATTATTTGGACCAAAAACACTTCCAAAATGTCAAAGTCTCTATAACAAAGATCAATACACACTAGTATTTCCCTACAACATATATCATTAGTGTCTCCACAATATAATGATCATTAAGAACTTGTGCATTTCATTCAAAAACTCCAAAAAAATTGTCAAATGCATCAATTTACAAGGAGTTACTAGATAAAACCCAAGCATCTATAATAGTAACATATGTGTAATATTCAAAGTATGAAATGGATATTTAAGGGTTAACTAGTCATGAAAATATCAAAAAACGATGAGCCAAATGAAGCATTTAAAAGGATCATTATAACCCCCAACTAAAGGATTTGTGAATCCTCATGCAATAACATCATACATATTTTCTCTAACATACCTCATTGAAATCGTGAGTTATCAAAATGGGTGTTTGTAGCTTACTCATGGGATTATTTGAAAGACTTCATCTTCTTGAAGTATTGTGGTAGAGGAAATTAGAAATTGCATCGCTACGAATTTATTCCTTTCTTGTGCTAAAACTCAATGGCCTTGAATGTATTGATGATATATGTGCACTAACATTACCAAGCTTCCCATTGCCACTTTTCAACTTGGTGCTTCTTTAAATTGTCAATTTAGTTTTCAATATAATGAATTTTTCCTTTTTTTTTTTAATGTTTGGAGTCTAACAACAGTTGAAATAACCACCATCCTTTTGTCGAAACATAGTGTTTCTGAAATATTCTACAAAACCTAAAATAAATACCATATTTCTATTGTAAAATAGTGTTGTCGAAATCTTCTATTATAAACAATACTACTGAAATATGTTGTAAAATAGTGTTACAAAAAGTAGTCTTTGTAGCAACTATGGACTACCTAGAAAGTTTTTCATCCACGGGTTTTTATATTTAACAACACTTTCACTATGAAATAATCATCATACATCTATCTAAACCTATTGAAAATGGAACTATGAGATGTAGAAAAAACCTCCTATCTTGAGGGAGATAAAAGAGCTTCTTCAAAACTAGGATTCCTCGATCCAACTATAAATTCTTCTACAATTTATTTTTTAATGGTAGAAAAAACATGGATAACTAAGAAAGAAAAATATATGCATAGTGTCAACAAAATAATAATAATAATAAACATGTGCATTTTCTTCCCCTCGTCTAGCTTATTGTATTGTCCCTCTATGCTCATCCCCTTAATTAATGGCCCATCATTCATAGGTACATTAACCCAACTTAATTGTCTCACCTATCAGGTGAAGTGGCATATCACACCTCCAAAACTAAAAATCTTGTCCATCCTCAGACAACATGAGATATAGTGGTAGGGAATTGGGCTATAGAAAATGTAGGGAATAGTATAAAAAGGAAGTACAATAGAATGGGATGAATAAGGCATTGGAGAAGATCATAGATAGAGTGGTATAACTAGAAATAGCTTGAAAATGATGATAATTAAACATAATTCAAGGAGAAAGTGAATCGAAATACTTGAGTTGCCTTGTGAAGAGTGGTGTCAGAGTACAAAAATCTTGATTCTTAGAAAAAGTGTGTTGTAGCATCAATATTAAGCATTATGAAGAAAGTAGGAATTCTTCAATAGGTCTCAACAAGTTTCCATTCTCTAGCTAAAATGAAGTTTGCAATAAGAAGGACTATTCTACATCATCTTGTAAACTAGCAAATCATATTTAGTAGAAAATGATGAAATTTATGGCAATAAGAACTATCCTACAGTATCTTATCAACTATAAAATCAAATTTAGCAGCAAATAATGAACTCCTAGTGGATTGTTGGATTGGCTAGGATTTGTGTGTTTTTTTTTTAAGGAAGTATACTAGCAAGATATTTTTCAAGGTTTCCTCTATCTTGTAGAGACCAAGGGTTTTCACCCTAAGATTATTTATTTTTCTTCATTCCATAGGATAACTCACTATTAAGATAGTTTTCAACAAACCAAATGGCCTATGACACGCCATGGGGTTTTCATCAAAATATTTTTGTGTTTTATGTAATTATCTGTCTAATAATTACCTTGTTTGAAAAATCCAAAATAACATTTTTTCATTTCCATAAGAGAATGTTGAAGCAACTGGAATAGTTAATTCATTTCCATTGCTTATATTTTTTAATCACCAACCTGTGATATATTTTCTTGGTTTAAGTGTAAAAGATTCATTGTGGGATTATATATGCATGCACCTTTACTCTTAAGTTCTAAAACAAGCATGTTTTTATTATCTATCACCTTAATATTTCCTTCCTACAACATTTTCAGATATGTTGATAGGCTTCAAGTTGTCCATATATGTCTTAATACTTTTTTCTAGGATATTTTTAGCCAACATCAATTTCTAGTTTAATTCTTTAAGTTCCTGAATTGTGATTTCCAACAATAGTGCTTGAGATTCTAATGTCTTTGCCTTAACACTGCAAAGAATATTTTCCTCTTCAATCTCAACTTTCATCCCCTTTAGTGAAGAAAGATTTTCCTCAATCTTGTTTTTTCCATTGCATCTGAAAGATTGTCATTTTTTGACATGTCAATGGTGTTTTCTAAATTTTAGGATTTTGAAGGGCATCACTAGAAGCAACTTCTTCTTCTAAAATTGTGTGTTTCTTTGATAACTATAAAAGATAATATGGGCCCCCATTCACTCTTATTTATGTGATTGGGTGATAAAAATTCATGTTAAATGATGGAATTTGGTGAGAATATTGAGACAACCATCATTCTAGGGGAATGAAACATTTGGAATATCTAGTTCCAAATGAATTTTCATTGGAAGAGTCACCATGAGGATTCGAGTAGTCATAAACCAACCTATCAATTACCTATCAATAAGTAGATAGAGGGTCATTTGGTTGTTGATTTAGAGTTGAAGGATACAACATACTTAGAATTAAAGTGTTCCTGATGAAGTTTAGATCATGTTTAGAAAGAGTTCGCAGAGATAGTTACTATAGTTGGAGATAGAGTAAGATAATGAAGCTAGCTCAAAGCTTGATACCCAATTCTCATTCTAGATGAAAAATTGCATTGCAAACTAGAGAAATGGAAGAAATGTTGTAGCATTTTATAGTCCAACATACAATATTATATACTTGTTAGAGCCATTGTATTATGTATTTCCCTTCTATTAAAAGAATCAATAAAGAATAGCTAAATCCATTTCATTACTAGAGTTTTCCCAAAGAGGGTTTCTCTAAGGAAAATCTCCTTGTCAATTTTTTTTGGTTGACTATCTCATGCATATTATTTATGTTATGTTTTTCATAATTAGATAGTAGAAGCACATTTACTAATTTTTATTAAACTATAGTAATGTTATTCAGAGATATTCTATGATGGATTGTATAGTGGAAAACCTAGTATAATGTATGGATCAAATCTCAACAGAGTGAATATTGAATATACAAAGTTGAAGAGCCATGCATCTATGTGGTGGGAGAATTAAGAAATGGATAGAACAAGAGGAAAGGACAAGATTTAGAAATGGGACACAATGGTTGCTAACATGAGAAGTAAGTTTGTCACTTCTAATTATACTTTGAAAATTATTAGAATATTGTACCTTTAAAGAAAAATAAGAATTATGTAGAAGAATGTGTTGTTGTATTTCTAAAAGTATCTATGAGAGTTAAACTTGTGATGGAGAGTGAGGCAAAGATCATTAAGTTCATGAATGGCATAAGGTTTTCAATTAAATAGGTGATGCATGTGAAGGAGATGCATAACATGGAGAAGGTTGTTCAATTATCCTTAGAAGTTGAGGAGATGTTAATAAGAAGGTAATATGAGAAAATAAGATGAGAAGAAGAGAATATGTCTGGATAAACCCATATGTATAAATAAAGAGAAAGTGAGTAAGTGAAACAAGAAGAGCTAGGAGATAATAAGAAAATATCCACTAGTTGTGGAGAAGGAAGTGTGTAGTGTAAAAGCTATGAATCAAATACATGAAGCAGTGTGTAGAAGCCTAATATAGAGAGTGTAAGTGAAAGCCAACGAATAAACTACAATGGTGAATGATTTTGTAGAAGAGGAGAGTTGTGTGATAAATCTATTAGAGGAGGTACAAATGGAAATTCATGATTCCCATTATACTTCTAATGTTGACATTTTTACAGATGAAGGAGACAATGTAACCAAAGTGAAGCTAAATGATGAATATTTTTTGTGAAGAATAGTGCTAGAAGTAGAAATGTAGAAAAGGAGAACAGAAAGTTTGAATATGGAGAGGTAAAAAGAAAAAAAGGAGTGGATGTGTTCATGATGGAGAATTAGTTGCAAAATAATATATGATGTCTCAGAGAAATGAAGAAAAGAAACAACTAGTGGGCATGCTAGAGAATCTAATGGAGAAGATTGTAGAGGTAGTGATGGAAGTAAATAAGTCACACCCAAGGAGGAGGATGTGATGCTTGAATAGAAATAAATAATGTTGATCCATAAGAGTAATGTGTGGGAGGTTGTAAGCCTAGTTTGGTTAGAGTTGCAAAAGTCAACAAGAGAGATAGTGTGACAACAAGTTATAGAGATGCTAGTGATGATGAAAAACAAGATATCAAAGTTGAAGGTAGGCACATGGAGTGGAAATGCATGAAGAATATAGTGGAGAAGATTTCATAAGTAGTGATGGAAGTAAATAATTCACACCCAAGGAGGATGGTATGATTCTTGAAAAGAAATAAATAATGTTGATCCATAAGAGGGATTTGTGGGAGGTTGTAAGCTCGTTGGGATAGATTTGTAAAATTTGACAAGAGAGATAGTGTTACAACAAGTTATAAATATGCTAGTGATCATGAAAAACAAGATATTAGATTTGAAGGTAGGAATGTGGTTTTTACTATAGTATATGATTGTATAAATTAGGAGTGGAATAATGATGATGAATAGAAGATGAAGTTAAGAGTGGTTTAAATTTTGCATTATAAGAAGAAAATAAATAAATAAAATAATGACCTAACCACCATTAGTTGTTAATCTATCAACAACCTTGTGAACAATATGCTCACAAAATATTAACCAGATGTGTTTTATGTAGGGGTATCCCTAAATATTGAGAAAATATGCATCTACCAAAAAAATTATTATTATCTTGAGTTGGCTTCTAATTTGAGGGGGAATTTGGTTTTTTTACAAATGACCAAACAAGCCCATTTTAGTCTAACAAGTGAAAGAAATTTGAGGTCAATGAAATTCATGAAACTAATCTGATGAAATCAGCTCTTTCTCATAAGAATATCTTCTAATTACCCCACTATGTGATGGGGTATATCTAAAAAAATCTCAATGACATTATGAATCTTTTTTTGTACTAGGTAAAACTTGGGATGCTACGATGTGCATGGGGTGTTTCCAAAAAGTTATTGGCTACACAGTCTTCCTTCCTTTGTATAAATCAATGAAATATTTGGGTGTTACGACTAGGGTATCTCCATGGAATTAATGGTGACACTAACTACCAAACCCACACCTTGGGGAATTGTAGCAATTTCTCAGTTCATGATTGGGCACTCTTCGACTAAATATCACCATAAAAGAGAAGGTTTACAAGTGGATCGAATGAAATGTGAAGACTCCAAAAAACAATTGAGCCTACTACTCAAGAGTATGTGGGATTTTTCCATTATATTTTTTGGGAACCTGTAAGGAAAGGTTGGCAAGCCAGTGGTTTGATAATGCATGGCATAAACTATGGGGCCTACACTTTTCCTAATTAAATGGTAAAATAAAGTTCATACACTGTTCACTTTGATCATTGAATTGCATCTTGGAGGATGTCTGACCTTTGGTCATGCTAACAAATTGGAGTCCATACTCAATATTTTCCACCCCTTAGTGCCAACATGATTCCCTTTCATTTGTAGACTATTGGTGGTTCAAATAATATAATTTCATCAATTATAGATGGTTCAATTACAATGGGAATTGAAATAGTTAGACATCATGCAATGAAATAATTTTTAAATCTCAAGTATATTTCATAAAGTGAAGAAAGAAAAATTTCATTTAGTTCTCTATAAAAGTAATGTAAATTGTAGGTGAAAAGAAGAGAGCATATAAGTTGGCTATGAAATTTGAATAAGGCGTGAGAGCCTTGGCCATTGTTTCAAATAAAATTTAGTAGATTAAGTTGTTGTTTATGTTGTTTGAAACTTGATGTAGTTATGTGTTTATGGTGATGTCCATTAAGTGATCTCTAATTTTCAAACATTATGCCTTGACGCTGCTCCTCACTATTTACTCAAGATCTACCTTATAGTCATTTTGACTTATCTATATGTTTTTTAAACTTAATTAAAACATTTCTTTGTGTTTCCACATTGGATCCATTTCATATTCTTTTGTTGCTTCACACATTTCCATCATTGTCATTTGTAACATACAATGTACTCTCTTATGAGAATATATGATTTAATAGGAAAGACATAACTTAGACTATTTTCAGTCAAAATAACATGGAAAAAAATGACAAATGCATTGATTTTATAGGCAAAAGCTTCATTCGGGTTGAGGTATTAGTTTTTGTCCTTTTTACACTTTTAAGATATTAATTTTTGTTTTTTTACACTTTTTTTTAGCTTTCACGTGTATTTTCATTTTCTTTGAACTTAATTATGATTTTAGCTTTCATGTATATTTTAATTTTCTTTGAATTTAACTATGGGTGATTTTTTCTATTCCTCCTTCATTAAGACATCCATCTAGTGATTTAGATTATCTCTCACTCACTCAAAGGCTCAACAGCCATAAATCAAGTTCAAATTCATATCAACGCCCATTCTAAATCATCTTCAATCTCATTACATGATATTTCATCAAATGCATTCCTTTATTTTATCTATGATAGATTAGATTAGTGGATTTTTATTCATTATTGTATTAATTATTGTTCTTCTTATTGTTACTATTATCTGTGTGTGGTTTTAGTATTGTTATTATAATAAAAAACTATGCTAAAGCTATAACAAGTTGTCACCAACAAGATGGTTTATTGAGTTTCTCATATACCTTAAAAATTTGAGTTTGAGAATTTAAAACAATGCAAACATTATTGTCCTCCCTTAATCCCTATTGTTACACACCAAAATGCCACACTTAAGTACCTCACCCTAAGTGTTGCAAGTGTCATGAAAGTGTCACATACACTGACACCATGAAAGAAAATTTGTCATAATCCCTAGTCAATGTGGAGGAGAAATATATTATATGAAGGTCCAAATACTATGTGCACATGAATTAATTATCAATATTCATAAAAAGGAAATTAATTTACTGTGAGAATCCAACTCACATTTGGTTTCCTATTTTCAAGGAGAGGCTAAAAAATTCATGGATGATTAAGATATTTTCTTAAACCAAATTCATAATTTGGTGGATCTTGAGAGATATTTTTGTTGGAGTTACTTCACACACCCCTAGGATTTATTTTTCCTAAGGTTTTTCTTTGTTTATTAGTCATTATCTAGTCTCCTATATTTTAGGAAGAATATTCCTCTATTGATCCAGGAGACTCCCCAGGCTCAGAAAATGCTCAAAAATCAAAGTTCTCAGAATTGGATGAAACCAATTCCATTGCGACCGGCTCGTCGCGTTGATTTCGGTAGTATATCTACTTCCTCAAACGGGCTATGTATGCAAAATTTATCACGTTCTTATCGAAAACCCAAACAAGTAAAAAGTCAAAGGTCAACTGTCCTAAAGTCAACGCTAAGAATGACACCTCATGAGACAGACTTAGACCAATGGCAGTGCGACAAGTGACAGCAGTTCACTGGACAGATGTGGATGGCAGATCCAATCAAAGTTGAACAGAATGAGATGATGCCACATGGCCCAAGCATGGGCAGCCACGTGGCACCCAGTCAACATTACATATTGCAAGTTCCAAAAAATTTGGGGTCGATGGGGTTTGAACCCATGACCACCCACCATAATCCAAACCTTGGCAAACAACCAAACACCAACGCGCCACACATGATGCGCGTTATATAAGACATATTTAAATATATTTAAAATGCAATATAGTGTTGAATGGTGGTGGAATTGGGGTGGGGCTAAGCCCCAGCCCACAGGTGCGTTATGCATTACATGACCACCGGCCAAGGAGTGGGGCGCTCCAACCATATGAGCACAAGTAGGGGACTCGGTCCATTATATCTTGTCATATGACCCTGTTTTTTCGGGAAAGGGGCCAGCGCACAGCCCTTTGGGCTGGCGCTTGGCCACCTCTTTTTCATGTGACCAAGTTGAAGGGGCGTGCATGCAGGGAAAGGGGGCTTAGCTCTATTTTTAAACAAAGTGGGCTTTTTTAAGCCTATTATGTGTTTTTTTTAATTAATTGCCTGATATTATGACCAGAAAGTGGTTTTTTGGGCATATCTTGGCCATTTGATGGGGGATTTGATCCTAGAAAGAGGCCAGATCTTGAGGGAAATTGGGATTCCTCATCTGAGCCTTGAAAAATATAAGAACCAAGCTTTTTGAAGCTTGTGGGAGACTTTTTGATGCAGGGTTTTGAAGGAGCAGTTTTGTAAATTTTGTCCTTTTCTCATGTTTTGAGAAGCGTTTTTCTCATGTTGTTGAGAGGATTTTGATGGTGCATGCATGAATCTGAGCAAGGAGGTCTTGCATATCAGACATGAAGCATGTAATGTAACATCAAAGAGCATTGTAAGAAAACTTTGAGCATTTTAAAGAGCAATAAAGAGGTCCTCCACTTGGAAGCGGGCCTGAAGACGTAGCCAATGATTGGTGAACTCCGTTATCAACCTCTTGTCTCTATTTCTCTTTTTGTTTTGTTGTTCTATTATCTTCATTTGCAGCATGAATATTAATGGTTGATCTCTTTATACATTAATAAGCATCAAGTAAAAGTCACATTTGATATTCCGCAAACACGATAACAAGTTTATGTATTTCGCATTCTTAATGATCCGATGCAAAAAGTACATTAAACTAACTTGCAATTCATCAGTAATACCTTCATTTTTGGATCAAGTTTAAGGTATCGGAGCATTTGGTTGTGAAGGTTTGACAGGAATTGCAAGCATTGGATGCTCACAAGATCAAAACTCAAGCAAGGAGAAGGCCAACTTGAGGCTCTTGACATAGAGATTCAAAGGCGATCGCATATGCAAGAGATGTCTTCACCATGAAAATTGGGTCCCTTCAAATCTGAAGATGATTTCTTCAAGGACTTTAAATTGATGCAAGCCATGGTAGAGGAACTTTACCATGAAAAAGGTTAGCGAAGGAATCCAAAAGTTAAAGAAGGTGAATTTTCGGTAAGAGCAGAAGGAGGAGTTGGAGGTGGTGGACCTTTGGAACCTTCTTCTCCTTCATCCTCGTCATCTAATAATGAAGCAAGTGTATATTCCTCCAAGGATAAGAAAAAAACTCATCATTCTTCTTATATGTCGTTATTAAAGTTAGATGTAAAGTTTCAATTACCCACTTATGATGGTGAATTAGATGCAGAAAAGCTAGATAATTGGGAGAGACAATTAGAGGTCTATTGCAGGATACAAAAGATTGTTGATGATGAAACTAAGATCCAACTAGCAAGTCTCAAATTGGGAGGCACAACTCTCATATGGTGGAAAAGAAGAACTAGAGATGATCTTATGAAAAGTGGTAAAACAATCTCTTCCTGGAATGATTTTGTTATTGCATTAAAACAAGAGTTTTACCCTTTAGCTTGCATGCAACAATAAATGATGAATTGGCAATGTTTAAGGCAATCAAAAGGTCAAAGTGTACAAGAATATACTCAGATATTTCATAAGAAAGCTTTAAATTTGGGTATTACATTATATACACAAGAGATACTCCTAAAATATATTGGTGGTTTACATTCTTATCTTAAGCACACTATTCTTATGCTAAATCCTTCTAACTTTGATGAAGTATGTGTACAAACCATTCACATTGAATCAAGTAAAGGGAATGTTGGTGATAGTGTTTCTACAGATACTTGGAAAAGAAAGGATGCAGGAAAAAGGAAAGAGAAGAAGACAACCACAGCAAGAAAGGAGAAGCCTGCTTGCAATCATTGCAAGAAAGTAGGCCGTGATGAAGATCGTTGTTGGGTCTTACATCCTGACTTGAAGACAAAGAAGTTTTCCAACCACGAAAGGAAGAATACCACAACTGTGACAATTCAAGTGGATCTTGGATCAGATTTCGGTGATGAGACACAAGTTGTAGCTATGGGAATCTGAGGTATAAATTTTGTTGCAATTTCTAGCTCTTCTAGTTCAGTTGATGTAAATGAAGAGTATAAAAGGAATGAACTTTTCCACATAAGGGTTATAACACATAATGTCAAATTTGATACTCTTGTAGACAGTGGATCACAAGCCAATCTAATCAGTGAAGATGTTGTAAATAACTTGGGACTTGAAACTAAGTCACATCCTAAACCATATCCATTGGGATGGATATCTGGTGATAACAATTTACAAGTAACCAAGCAATGTAAAATCAAGTTTGCAATCACTTCTAATTATGTTGATGAAGCAGATCTTGATATAGTGCCACTGGACATATGTGGAATTATATTGGGAAGCCCGCACCTTTATGATAGGAAAGCCATATTCTATAGGGAGGAAAATAAGTATTGCTTCAAGAAAGATAGGAATGAGTACATTGTTCATGCTCATCGCATGAAAAATGGCAGGTCCTTTGCAGCTACAGGGCAGTTAAAAAGAATGGTAAATGAAAGAAAAAGTTTAACACTTATGTCTGTAATAAAACATGAAGTTAGTGATGCTAAACATGAGATGATTCCATATGTTTCAAACAGTCATGAAGTGTCACCAGGGGTACAGCATGAGGTTTAACTGCATAATTTGATTATTGTTCCTGTTCAAAAGAGAAAGCATGTTGTTTCAATAGCACATTTAGTATTGTTATTTGGTTTGTTGCTATTCAGTAGTGTATGGCTGCTAACAACGAAAAACAATGTAGATGAATGTGCAGTTGATGGCATGATTACTTTGATAAACAATGCTATCTTAGTTTTCATGTTTGTTGTGATTAGTCAGGTGATCATTATCCCAGTAGAGAGGATGGATGATACAGGACAAAGTGGGGAGGCAGTACCCTCACTTCTTACCTGAGTAAAAGCATACTTTTGGTGGTCCAAAAGCTTCCAAAGTGGGGAGGAATGATCTAGGAGGCTCCCCAGGCTCAGAAAATGCTCAAAAATCAAAGTTCTCATAATTGGATGAAACCAATTCCATTGCGACCGACTCATCGCACTGATTCCGAAAGTATATTTACTTCCTCAAACGAGCTTCATATGCGAAAGTTATCACATTCTGATCGAAAACCCAAATAGGTAAAAAGTCAAAGGTCAACTGTCCAAAAGTCAACACTGACGTTAGCATGATGATAGCATGACATCACCAATGACACCTCATGATGAATACTTAGACCAATGGCAGTGCGACAAGTCGTAGCAGTTCACTGGGCAGATGTGGATGGCAGATCCAATCAAAGTTGGACACGTGGCAAAGTTCGGGCAAATGAGATGGTGCCACGTGGCCCAGGCATGGGCAGCCACGTGGCACCCAGTCAACTTTTCATATGGAAAGTTCCAAAAATTTTGGGGTCGATGGGGTTTGAACCCACGACCACCCACCATAGTCCAAACCTTGGCAAACAACCAAACACCAATGCGCCACACATAATGCTTGTTATATGAAACATATTTAAATATATTTAAAATGTAATATAGTGTTGAATGGTGGCGGAATGGGGGTGGGGCTAAGCCCCAGCCTGCGGGCACATTATGCATTAAGTGACCACTGGATAAGGAGCGGCATGCTCCAACCATATGTGCACGAGTAGGGGACTCGGTCCCATTATATCTTGTCATATGACCCAGTTTTTTCGGGAAAGGGGCCAGCACACAACCCTTTGGGATGGTGCTTGGCCACCTCTTTTGCATGTGACCAAGTTGAAGGGGCACACGCACAGGGAAAGGGGGCTTAGCCCTATTTTTATACAAAAGTGGGTTTTTTTAAGCCTATTATGTGTTTTTTTTAATTAATTGCCTGATATTATGACCAGAAAGTGGTTTTTTGGGCATATCTTGGCCATTTGAAGGGGAATTTGATCCCAAAAAGAGGCTAGATCTTGAGGGAAGTTGGGATTCCTCATCTAAGCCTTGAAAACTATAAGAACCAAGCTTTTTGAAGCTTGTGGGAGACTTTTTGATGCAGGGTTTTGAAGGAGCAGTTTTGTAAATTTTGTCCTTTTCTCATGTTTTGAGAGGCGTTTTTCTCATGTTGTTGAGAGGATTTTTATGGTGCATGCATGAATCTGAGAAAGGAGGTCTTGCATATAATACATAAAGCATGTAATATAACATAAAAGAGCATTGTAAGAGAGCTTTGAGCATTTTAAAGAGCAATAAAGAGGTCCTCCACTTGGAAGCGGGCCCGGAGATGCAGCCAACGATTGGTGAACTCTGTTATCAACCTCTTGTCTCTATTTCTCTTTCTGTTTTGTTTTTCTATTCTCTTCATTTGCAGCATGAATATTAATGTCTGATCTCTTTATACATTAATAAGCATCAAGTAAAATTCACATTTGATATTCCACAAACAAGATAACAAGTTTATGTATTTCGCATTCTTAACGATCTGATGCAAAAAGTACATTAAACTAACTTGTGATTTATCAGTAATACCTTCATTTTTTTATCAAGTTTAAGGTATCAAAGAATTTGGTTGTGAAGGTTTGACAGGAATTGCAAGCATTGGATGCTCATGAGAGAAAAACTCAAGCGAGGAGAAGGCCAACTTGAGGCTCTTGACACAGAGATTCAAAAGCGACCGCATAAGCAAGAGATGTCTTCACCACGGAAATTGGGTCCCTTCAAATCTGAAGATGATTTATTTGAGGCCTTTAAATTGATGCAATCCATGGTAGAGGAGATTTACCATGAAAGAGGTCAGCGAAGGAATCCAAAAGTTGAAGAAGGTGAATCTTC
>JASDQU010589686.1:44014-64860 GCA_032191745.1 Picea mariana
CAACAGTTTTACCCTTTAGCTTACATGCAACAAGAAATGATGAATTGGCAATGTTTAAGGAAATCAAAAGGTCAAAGTGTACAAGAATATACTCAGATATTTCGTAAGAAAGCTTTAAATTTAGGTATGCCATTATATACACAAGAGATACTCCTAAAATATATTGGTGGTTTACATTCTTATCTTAAGCACACTATTCTTATGCTAAATCCTTCTAACTTTAATGAAGTATCTGTACAAACCATTCACATTGAATCAAGTAAAGGGAATGTTGGTGATAGTGTTTCTACAGATACTTGGAAAAGAAAGGATGCAGGGAAAAGGAAAGAGAAGAAGACAGCCACAGCAAGAAAGGAGAAGCCTACTTGCAAGCATTGCAAGAAAGTAGGCCATGATGAAGATCGTTGTTGGGTCTTACATCCTGACTTGAAGACAAAGAAGTTTGCCAACCACAAAAGGAAGAATACCACAGTTGCAACAATTCAAGTGGATCTTGGATCAGATTTTGGTGATGAGACACAGGTTGTAGCTATGGGAATCTGAGGTATAAATTTTGTTGCAATTTCTGGCTCTTCTAGTTCAGTTGATGTAAATGAAGAGTATAAAAGGAATGAACTTTTCCACGTAAGGGTTATAACACATAATTTCAAAGTTGATACTCTTGTAGACAGTGAATCACAAGCCAATCTAATCAGTGAAGATGTTGTAAATAACTTGGGACTTGAAACTAAGTCACATCCTAAACCATATCCATTGGGATGGATATGTGGTGATAACAATTTACAAGTAACCAAGCAATGTAAAATCGAGTTTGCAATCACTTCTAATTATGTTGATGAAGTAGAGCTTGATATAGTGCCACTGGACATATGTGGAATTGCATTGGGAAGCCCATACCTTTATGATAGGAAAGCCATATTCTACAGGGAGGAAAATAAGTATTGCTTCAAGAAAGATAGGAAGGAGTACATTGTCCGTGCTCATCGCATGAGAATTGGCAGGTCCTTTGCAGCTACAGGGAAGTTAAAAAGAATGATAAATGCAAGCAAAAGTTTAACACTTATGTTTGTAATAAAACATGAAGTTAGTGATGCTAAACATGAGATGATTCCATATGTTTCAAACCATAATGAAGTGTCACCAGGGATATAGCATGAGGTTCAACTACATAATTTGATTATTGTTCCTGTTCAAAAGAGGAAGCAGGTTGTTTCATTTGCACAATTAGTATTGTTATTTGGTTTGCTGCTATTCAGTAGTGTAAGGATGCTAACAACGACAAACAATGTAGATGAATGTGCATTTGATGGCATCATTACTTTGATAAACAATGTTATCTCAGTTTTCATGTTTGTTGTGATTAGTCAGGTGATCATTATCCCAGCAGAGAGGATGGATGATACAAGAAAAAGTGGGGAGGCAGTACCCTCACTTCTTACCTAAGTAAAAGCAGACTTTTGGTGGTCGAAAAGCTTCCAAAGTGGGGAGGAATGATCCAGGAGGCTCCCCAGGCTCAGAAAATGCTCAAAAATCAAAGTTCTCATAATTGGATGAAACCAATTCCATTGTGACTGGTTCATCATGCTGATTCCGGCAGTATATTTACTTCCTCAAACAGGCTCTGTATGCGAAAGTTATCATGTTCTGATAGAAAACCCAAACAGGTAAAAAGTCAAAGGTCAACTATCCAAAAGTCAATGTTGATGTCAACATGATGAGAGAATGACATCACCAACGACACCTCATGAGGAAGACTTAGACCAATGGCAGTGCCACAAGTGGCAGCAGTTCACTGGGTAGATGTGGATGGCAGATCCAATCAGAGTTGGACACATGGCAAAGCTCAGGCAAATGAGATGGTGCCATGTGGCCCAAACATGGGCAGCCACGTGGCACCTAGTCAACATTTCATATGGAAAGTTCCAAAAATTTTGGGGTCGATGGGGTTTGAAGCGACGACCACCCACCATATTCCAAACCTTGGCAAACAACCAAACACCAACGCGCCACACATAATATTGCTTGTTATATGAAACATATTTAAATATATTTAAAATGAAATATAGTGTTGAATGGTGGCGGAATGGGGGTGGGGCTAAGCCCCAGCCCGCGGGCGTGTTATGCATTAAGTGACCACCGGCCAAGGAGCGGGGTGCTCCAACCATATGTGCACGAGTAGGGGACTCGGTCCCATTATATCTTGTCATATGACCCTGTTTTTTTGGGAAAGGGGCCAACGCACAGCCCTTTGGGCTAGCGCTTGGCCACCTCTTTTGCATGTGACCAAGTTGAAGGGGTGTGCGCACAGGGAAAGGGGGCTTACCCCTATTTTTATACAAAAGTGGGTTTTTTTAATCCTGTTATGTGTTTTTTTTAATTAATTGCCTGATATTATGACCAGAAAGTGGTTTTTTGGGCATATCTTGGCCATTTGAAGGGGGATTTGATCCCAGAAAGAGGCCATATATTGAGGGAAGTTGGGATTCCTCATCTGAGCCTTGAAAACTATAAGAACCAGGCTTTTTGAAGCTTATGGGAGACTTTTTGATGCAAGGTTTTAAAGGAGCAGTTTTGTAAATTTTGTCCTTTTCTCATGTTTTGAGAGGCATTTTTCTCATGTTGTTGAGAGGATTTTGATGGTGCATGCATGAATCTGAGCAAGGAGGTCTTGCATATCAGACATGAATCATGTAATGTAACAGCAAAGAGCATTGTAAGAGAACTTTGAGCATTTTAAAGAGCAATAAAGAGGTCCTCCACTTGGAAACGGGCCCGGAGACGTAGCCAACGATTGGTGAACTCTGTTATCAACCTCTTGTCTCTATTTTCTTTCTGTTTTGTTGTTCTATTCTCTTCATTTGCAGCATGAATATTAATGGTTGATGTCTTTATACATTAATAAGCATCAAGTAAAAGTCACATTTGATATTCCGCAAACAAGATAAAAAGTTTATGTATTTCGCATTCTTAATGATCCGATGCAAAAAGTACATTAAACTAACTTGTGATTTATCAGTAATACCTTCATTTTTGGATCATCTACGAAGAATATTCTCTTCAATTTTCACTTTAGTTTGACTAGTTGAGTGGAGTCTAGATGCTACATTGGTTTTCTCACCATGCAACATTGGGATCATCACCAGCTATTGCGCATTAGCCTTGGTATCATCACCATATTGGCTCATTACCCATGATTCCATGATCTCCTCCTCACTTGACTCTGTTTCATTCATTCAATTGAAGATTGGTAGACTAGTTAACTCAGTTAGGTGGCAGTTCACTCCCATAACTGCCTGAGAGACTAGACTAGGTGGTAGTTTACTTCTATAACTCCTGGTGTGTGTCCATATCACTCTAGACCACCACTATGGTGCATTGTATTCTCCTCCATTTCACACTGGTTGAGTTATACAGAGTATATCATGTGTAAATTATTCATTATTCATTACAGTTAATGAGAATTCTTCCATTCTTTCTCTCTTGCTTCTTCTTTCTCAATTTCTCTCTGCAACTGTGTGTGGTATTTTCTAGATAGATATATTATGTGAAGGTTCAACACATTTACATGGTATTAGATTCGATTGACTGCTAATAAAAACCTACACCAAATTTTTTGCAAGTACCAAACATTGAAGACAGCGAAAAGATGGAATTCCCAAAAGAATTCATTCTTACACCTTACAATTAATTTGCATGGAAGGAGAGAATAATAATACATCTATGAACCAGAGGATTGTACAAGTTAACCTTGAATACAAACACAGAACCGACATCATCCATAGAAAAATCCAAGTATCTAAATCGAATGGATGAAGCAATCGGAACAATTTGCAGTCTCATCTCTCACGATCTCCTTTTTCACATATCTTCATGTAAAACCCCCAATGAGGCCTAAACCACCTTGGAAGGAATATTTGGAAAACATGATGAGATAAGGGGACACATTCTTGAGGTGGAATGGCTCACATTGGATCCAAAAAGCTTCGAAAATCTCTAAGATTTCTTTACAAAATTCAAGGATTTATTGTAGCAACTCAAAGCTTGTGGGGTTGATAAATCTAAGGAGGAGAAACAAATGGTTCTCACCATTCTCTAAAAAATTGGTCCTAAATTCTTTGTGTTCATATCCACATTCCATTCAGTCAAATTCTCCTCTAGATCCACCTGGAAGATGCTTTCTCTTGAGGAATTTATCGAATCCCTGACACAAGAGAAAACCAAGCTCATCAACATGGGAAAAATCAAAGGCCCAAAGGCGCATGCACTTATTGTGCAAGATGGCAGCCATAAGTATCATAAATATAAATATAAAGACAAAATGAAAGCTCATGCAAATCTGAATAAGGAAGGGTATTCAAAACCCTTCACCGATGCCTCCAGATCCAAAGGTGGAAAGGGAAGAAAAGGGAAGAAATGCGCGTATTGCCATAAAGGATTCCATCCAGAATCTACATGCATGCAGAAAAAAATAGATCTAATGACCCAAATACTTCAAAAAAAAAAATTGGAGATCACATCCCCGAGGGTTCCAAAAAGAAGAAGCCAGAAGATCAGAATCCCAAGAAAGGCAATTCTAGACATGCCTTGATTGCCATCAACTCCTCTCTTGATGCTTGGATCATAGATTCAGTAGAATTACATCACATGGCTGCCACAAAAGTAGTTTATTCTTGATTGGATGCATTCAAAGGTCCTCCTATTTTGATGGGGGGTAACTCTCCAGTCGAGGTCATAGGCAAAGGAAGGATTGAACTCACCAACGGAAGCTTCGAGAATGTGTTTTGCATTCCCAAACTTTCTGTCAATCTTCTCTCCCTGTATCAGATGATGAATTCTGACACCAATAATAAATTCATATTCACACCAACTACAATGGACATCTATGACATGAAAACCAATTCCATGGTTTCTACTAGTGAGGTAAATCATCAATCTAGATTGTATACATTTTCTGAATTTATTGAACCAGATTATGCTTTATTTCTTACCCATGCTAATGAAAGTAGTAGGATGTGGCATGAAAGTTTCATGCATTTGAATTTCATATATATGCAACATCATTAGCAAGCAAAGATTGGTTGATGGTCTACCAGACACCCATTTCTCCAAAGGAATATGTGAGGGATGTGTTCTTGGAAAATACCCTCAAGAGAAATTCGACAAAGGAAAGACTCAGAGAGCTTCTGCTCCTTTAGATTTGATCCAAAGTGACCTCATGCGTCCTTTTACACATCCATCAATCATAAATGAAAGGTTTTTTCTCATTTTTGTTGATGATTTCTCACGTTTCACATGGATTTACTTTCTTAGGAAAAAATATGAGGTCTTTCAACACCTCAAAGATTTCAAAGACCTGGTTGAGACACAGTCAGGAAAGAAAATCAAATTCCTCTGAACTAATGATGGGGGAGATAATTGTTGACGATAAAAATCGTAACAAGGATTTTGCGTGCAAAGTATTTCTAAAGCCTATTATTTAAACTAATCTAATGATATATAATACTAGTAGGTGGCACCCCCTTGTAGATTGGAGGATCAGATAAGCTTCTTATTACACATTTATGTTGATGTTCGACACTTCTTATAGGGTTCTACATGATTGACGATGAAGTATTGATTTTTTTTGTGACATAATGGCAGATGGATAATGGATTTTATGTGTTGATGTTGTTACTCTAAGCTCTAAATTCCATGATATGAATGGCTTATGTTCATTGTTATTACATTGCTATTGTAGCCATGATTCATCACATGTTACACTTGCACAAGACACATGTTAGTCATAACAAGAGACAAAAGCAATATGGAATAAATCCAAGAAAAGGGTACTATGCTATACCATGCTATAATATATGCATTTGAAATTAAGGAAATTGATGTTAGTCCTAACTAGCAATGTTAGTGGATATATTATTTATATTGAGTTAGATTGGACGCATGTGATATATGTTATAGTATGTTTTTGGAAATAGTTAATATGGATTGGGTGGTGCAATTGGAAAGCAATGTGTGCAAGTTTCGATGCATGGATTAATGGTTTGGTTGGTTGTCGTGTACTACATAATTGAATGAGATGGAGGATGAAAGTGTTGTGCAGTAAATGCACATCACTCCATACTTCTCCCACTGGTCCTCACCCTAGCAGGGTTATTGTTCATTTTTTTTTTTTTTGGTTGAGCTCCAAGATTCAAGCATGGAAGGAACTGCTCCACCAGCTCGCATTTTTAAGGATATTGGTTACAGATATGGTTATTTTCGCCCATCCATGAATTTTATCTATGTATGAAATGAAAGTTAGCTCGGTAATGTGTTGGTCTGTGTTTTCTTTAGGTTGGCAATTGTGTAAACATGTGGTGTTTTCTCTAGAATGATTGTTTGTGTTATTCATTGCAAATGGAAAAAATCAATGGTTGAAGTTTTGATTTCATTATCTCTTATGTGTGGTGGGAACCATGATGGATCTCTATTGTCTTTATGGGTTTTTGTTGGAGGGTTTCACTCTATAAGCCTTGTTGGTCGTCTCCTCATAGTTACGGTAACCACACACGGTTGTATTTGGTGCTATGGGGTTGTTGTGTATGTTTTGAAACACCTCCTAGTCACTGCATATCTTTTCACCTGGTTGTGGGATCTTTTTTTGTTATTGATATTCGTACAGTTGGTTATGAAGTGGCTATTATGCCAAGAAGCATTTTTTAGGGTTGTTGATAACACCTAGGCTCTAAATTTCTATCAGAATTATTCGGCTATTGGGGAAAACCACAACGGTTATGCCTCTACATGTTCTTGTTGTTGGTCACTGGCTAGTAAGAAATATTCGCTCCTATGCATCATGGTATACCCTACCTTGTGTTGAACTGTCACCCTATATTACAAGCCAAAGGTTATAAGGCCTGTGGCTCCACTGTTCTTGTCTCAAGGGTCTCTCACCTACTGTCGATAAGGTTGACCTCCAATATCCCTGTGTTTTGTGACCGAGTGAACCCTTGATTATTTTGTTAATTAGTTACAGAGCTCAATTTTGATAACTAAACCAGTCACACCCTGTCGAGCATCTTGTTGACGGCCATAAGTTTGTTTGAGTAGTATTGACAGTGGATTTAATTGATTGGCTCGTTTATGTTTGATCAGGTTGATTGGAGAGTTGTAATTAGAAATGATAATGGGCATACAATCATTGCCTCCTTTTTTTGTAACAGTTGAATTGATAACGCAACATTGTTAAAATTGGTTGATTTGAAGTAAGCGTAAATGTACAGTCACAGAGGTGTCTCCATGCATTATGCATTGGTCTATGTGTTCCTACAGCGTGGTATAAATTGAAGCTGGTGTTTGTTGTGTGTTTCATTTGTCCTGATCGAGATTATTGCAAGTTCAAGAGTTGATAATTGTGGCTTGGATGTCTATTGTGTATGATTATGTAGACATTGTGCATCGTTTTGTTTTATTGCACCACCAGAGATGAGCACGGGGTTTTGGTAGTATGGTTTCATTGCAAATTTAATTGTTAAAATTTTCAAAGGAGTGGGATCGTGCATGTTTTAAAAGAGCATGTTCAACTCAGGAAATACTTGTGTCTATGTTTGATTTGAGAAATTAATTTATGGGTAGTGGTTGATGTTTTTTTATTATGCTGAATAGAGTTGAGGCAATATGATTGTGTGTTCCTTGGATTTGGTTTTAAATATAAAAGGGAAGGAATTGAAAAGAAACAGAATTCTTTTAAACAATATGGGTGAAGTCATGACAATTCTGAGTATAATTATATTTTGTGTAAATTGAAATTTTTTGAGGAAATTGAATGTGGGACAGTGCACAAGTTTTAATACACAGTATTGTTTAATTGGTGTTGGAATAGTTGTATTGAATACAAAACTATTTTTATGGATTACTTAATTGGTTTTGCGAACAGTATTCGCTCTTTTCCCTACCATTATTTCACTTTTTCGCACATTACAATCCCCCTTACCTTCCCATATTCACTAACTACTCCCTATTCCTAAAATTTAATTATAGTTAAAATTAAATTATGTGTTATGACAGTTAAGGGATAGTAGAGATGAATTACAGATATATTCTTTTTGGTTTACTTTATAGTTGATTGTTTGATGTCTATGAGTAGTAATTGTGCTCTTTTACCCCTCATTTTAACATTTTTCTCTCAATACAACCCCTCGCATATCCCAGAAACCTTGTTCACCCCCTCCTCATTGACAACTATTAAACAATTTGTATGTATTGGATTACATGAGTCTGATATGTTGATGAGCCAAATTGTATTTCATATTTAAAAGAGTTGTCATGTATGGTTGTTAAAGAAACTATTTGCTAATCAATTATGCATACAGGAATGAGTTTTTTCGGTCAAGGTAGTTGTGGTCGGGGTAACCGAGGAAGAGGAAATTGGAACAGGGTCCCTAGAAGACCAAGATTCTCTATAAACTTTGATGCAGCCTCGCAAGAGTTAGGCCAACTATTTCAATCTTTGATACAAAGTCAATTAAGATTGTTTTAATAGAAAAGTCAATCAAGAATATATCATAAACCATGGTAATAAGGAGGATATTTGTACATTTTTCTCAACTCAACAACGCGCATGAGGATTAAACATAGACTTTTGAACAACTCCCTTGGGAGGAGGACGAAGAACGGAATCGAGACCCGGTCGTTCGAGATGAAGAGGACCATTTGAAGGTGAAGTTGGGGGAGAAGATTGAACCAACAAAGGTGGTATATCATCAAATTTATCCTTCGAAGAATAATAATATTTGGATCGAGTTGTGATTGCAATATCATTTTTTCTTTTAGTCACTGGTACACATAAGGACATAAGATGAGGTAGAAGGAGAGGGTTGGTCATGAATGACCAATTGGGCCTGTTGCTGAGAAGGGAAAGGTTGTGACAAAAAGGCAAGTGTGGGAAGCTTCCCAGTCCCATAGAGGAACTTAGTAACCTCAGCGCGTCGCGGAAAATCTTTCATGTAATGATCGTCACCAAAAATAAGGCGGGGGTAATGATGTTTACGTTTATCTTTCTCATCAGTGGGTTGCATTTTGGAATTCTTAGACTGTTGAGTGTTATTTTTTTCCTCCTTATTCTTACCCTTCCCTTTCTTTTTATTTTGATTCTTCCTGATAGGTGTGGATCGAACCGAATTAACTTCAGAAGTCTTATTGGTGGAAGGAGCATGAGTAGGAGTATTTTGTACCTTAGAGGGAGTGGACTTGGGATTGGTGTGGCTGGCATGCATGGACTGAGTCTCAGCATGAAAAGTGTCGATCACACCATCAGAAGCATGAGAAGTTGTTGGGGTTGTTGGGGTAGGATTCGTGGAAGGATGAGGAGCATCAGGGATTAAGTAGTAAAGTGTGTTTGTTTGCGAATAGACGAGATCTAGATATTGAGCATGACTAATCGCCTCCTCTTCAATAACAACACCTCCCATAGCCACATCATGGGATATGGGCCCAATGAGTGATTTGGTAAACCACTCAGCCAAGAGTTGATCAGGAAGGGGAACTTTTATCAAACGTCTTCTCCTCCTCCACTCATGAATGTGATCAGAGATATGAGTGGAAGAAAATTTCTTAAAAGAACTCAAAATTATGGTTCCTATCTCCTATCAAATCGACAACTGGTAATGTGTTAAGAAGGCCATGGCTAAGGTATTAAGTCATTAAAGAATCCTTGTGGTAACTCAATGTACCATTTTGTTGCCGAACTCATGAGAGTTCGTTGGAAAATTCGTAATCTTATGGAGTCATCCATCAATGAATTGGATGAACACCAAAGATGGAAAGTCATAACATGATTATTCAAGTCCTCTCTCGATCGATCATCAAACTTGGGAATGTCAGAGGGTAGTTTGGTCGGGATGACGGGCCAATAAGGAGAGTGTAAAATAGGATCATTCAAAATCCTAGACAGATCTGGTAAATCCAAAGTGGAAAGAAAAGGAAATTGTTTGTTCACTTGAGGAAACTGGTAGTTTTGAGGAGGAAGCCCCGTAGGTATACCAGTAGGACCATAAGCAGTCTGCAGATAATTGGATAGTCCTAACAGATTTGGTTGTGGAGGATTTTGAGGCAAATATCCAACAAGGTTGGTTTGATTAGGTATGTTCCCTTGGAAAGGAACATTGGATTGAAATTTTTGACCCCAAGTAGGATTCAGGGAACTTGGATAGGGTTGACCGAAATTGGGAGGTACAAAATAATTAACTTGCGAATGTTTCCCCCCAACTGGTTGTTGATTCCCTTGGACAAGAAGATTCCAAGGTTGAGATTGTAACACAGGTACAGTTTGTCCATAAACTAGGTTATGGACTCCAAATTGATGTTTCCCCATAGGTTGAGGTTGTGCCCCAATCTGAGGTTTCTCCCCAAATTGAGCGTTTTCCCTAGCTTGAGGTTGACCTCCAACAAGAATCTAGAAGACAGAAGTGACAGAAATATTAGTTCCTCCAACTGGATTGGATCTGCTAGGGCCAAAATGATTAGAGCCTCCAAGCAAAGGTGGAGGAGGAACGTAAGGCTCCCCGAAGAGAACCTGGGCAGGTGTAGGAACAAACTGACTAGCAGCATTGTACCCAGGAGAAACAAAACGTTTTGACCCTCCAGCTGGATTCTAGGTAGGAATAGCATTAGAAGTATTCAAAGAATTATACCCAGGGGGAAGTGACGGATTCGGTCTAAGTGGGAGTGGTGTTCCAATAGGAGCTTGGGAAATCACCATATGTTCAGTGTGAATAGTTGTAGCTTGTGGGACCACAATAGAATGGGCCATCTGGAGAGGAAGAATCAAGTGAGAACCAACCAACAATTGGTCTAAAACTATGGTGAAATTATTGGTCATGCCAGTAAAATGATTTAAAGGTATGTTATAGGTAATAGACATCTCAGGAATTCATGATGCCATAGGTTGATCAGGACTCACTCCTAGGTTTCCATAAAGATCACGTACTGTAGAAGGGGAAGAGCTAGGATTAAAAATTCCAGTCATGTCAGTCAGGGTTCTAAATGATTCACTTTGAAAAGTGGATTGTCTACTCCATATCCTGCATTAGGTCTAGTAGGTGTTTCAGTGTTGTCAACAACAACAATTTCTCCCGATGAATTCATCTGGAGAAAATGTTCATCTCATCTAATACTCAATAATGGATTTGGGGGAATTTGGAATGCCTCCAAAGAATCTGAAACAATTCGGAATCCCTCTAAAGAGTGTGTGCTTCAAACTTCAGAAGCTACTTCGTTATTGACTACTCCCTCAGGAGAGCCTTTCGGTGAGTTAGGAAGCAAAGGTTGGTAACTTTCTAGATCTTATGGGGGTAGCCCTTGCATCCTCCATGAATGATGAAGGCCGATGTTTGTTGAACCAAGTAAATAACGAAAAACATCTGTGGCCAAATAGAGAAAACAAACAACACTCGCTAATAAAATCTAGAAATCAAACCAAGCAAACAAAAATTATTATTTCAAAGTCACTAGTTGGTGATTAAATCCAACGTCATGAAACCAAGACAAGAAGGGGGTGGGATAAAGTGCGTGGAAAATTTATGTTGAAGACCTTAATGGACTTACACCCTGGTGCAATCTCCCACACATAATCATGGGTATACCCTCCAAGGATCTCGAGTGATTTTGGCCAACGTCGATTCCAGGTACCATGAAGACTTTCCCCTCCACAGACACCTCATGTAAAGACCCTAAAGATATAGGCCACTATTCCAAACAATCATGAACTACACAATTTTCCAATTCTTCTCTTTAACAAATATTTTGAATGTAAAAATAATCTTATGAAAGAGTACGAAAAAGAATAAATAAATTCAGTTCTTCCTTTTCAAAAAAAAATCAGAGATGTAATGATGAAAGGAAAATGTAATCCAAGAAAATCAAGGCATTCTCAACACAATTCCCAAATTGAACTCGTAATATTGACAAAAATGAAAAAGACAAGAAAACCTTTTGTCATATACAAGAAAAAAGTGTTTCTTAATCAACAAACTATCTTAGAAGTAAAATCAATCCAAAACTGAAAACAAACCAAAAACCCTTTGTCAAACAAGCACCCAGAACAAGATATGAGATTATATCCTCGTGACAATGATCAAAAGAAAAGAACTTGCAAAACACAGAGAAAGACTTTCAATAATTGAAAACCAATCAAGAGAAATCTTTAAACTCAGAGATCAATTAAACATGGGCATCAGAAGTTCACCCTAGGCAAGTAAGGCAAATCTGGGTGAAAAAAGACAAATTGACTCACTCCAACAAATTCTACAGAAGTCATCGCAAGCTAGGTATGGGACATAGTGCGACGTCGTCACACTGGATTGGTCAAGCAGGATGCGACGTCTAAGGGTCGTCGCGGACTGCCAATATGGTGCAGTGCAACGATCTCTGTAAATGAGGAAAAAATGGGAGAAAGACAAAAAATCTAATTGAACTTCTAGACCTAGGCAGTCCAGATGGATCACCCACAGACTCAGAGAGTGAATTTAATCAGAAGAAGGCAAGCTAAAATCAAATGGAAAGAAAAAATCAAAAGGAATTTGTATCCCCAGTATGGTCGCCAATTTTGTTGTAGGATTAATCGGTAAATGTGGACATAAACAGATCTCCCTAGATCCACCTAGATCTAGAACAAAACATAACAGAATATGATTCTTTCCCTAAGCTTTAACTATTGAGTCTACTAGTTAAAAAAATATGGGCAACATACCGTTTAAATGTCACTTCCTCTTTTCATTGAAATCCTAGCTCCACTCCGGTGCTCCTGTGATATTGAATCTGCAAGGGAACACAAGCCAACCAAAGTGAAAGAAATATAATATACTCAACAAGAACTTATGTATGTGATCAAGGCATCATACAATAAAAAAAGACTAGTTTTATGGGAAAGAAACATATTGTTGTATCATATTAAAATGAAAGTGGAGATTACAACCAAAGCTTTGATGTCATAAGGTCCCTTTTCGATGGCCCTTTTCTCCAACACACACACTTTCTCTAACCTTGAATGAAGAAGATCCACAATGACTTGATGAACTAAAATGAAGCTCTCAAATATGAGCTGAAGTAGAATCCCTCACCCAATTCTTAGTCTATTCAACCTTAGTATTTTCCATGAGAGATCCCTCTTTATATAGGGTGAAAGAGGGATGGTTTGATGAGATTAGGATGATCCCACAAAATCAGAGAGGCGAGTAAGATCCAAACCATTCAAAGGCCACCTCATCTTCTGGAAGATCCCCTTATAGAAATTTCATGAAGTTAGACTTGTCCTTAGCCTTTTGGCATCGTCGCACCCTAGCTATAGTTCAGCCTGTAGAGATGTCATAGTCCAACTCTAGATTAGGGGGCGACGATCAGGCATCGTCGCATACTACACATATTGGAGCCTGCGATGAACTTCCTTAATAGGGTTTTTGAAAAGGGAAATCCAGTCACTTTCCTCATGGAGAAAGACTCTTTTTGGGAACATGAACACATGTTGTCAATGGATCTCTTGGGTGACCAAAATAATGTGTAACAATCCCATAGTAATCCCAACAATGGTTTTGTTGCCGATTGGAAATCAGAAGATTAGATCGGGAGGGATGTATCACGCAGTATAGCGTGAAGGCTTAAGAAAGGGGATGCTTTTAGGTTCAAACCCAACGAAATCAGAGATCTAAAGATGGTTGACAATTCAGGAACTAGATTTTCCCACAAAGATAATAGAAGCTCTAGGTTTAAGACAAGACAGTGTTTGGAGATATACGTATTCAGTGAAATACATGAGACTTTCTTTAGTGAGTTTCCCATGCTATTGCAGGAGTGGATAGCACAGTTGAAAGATACCCATCCAACAAATATATTTAGATCAATGGAGTGGACAGAAGAAAGTATTGTGTAGTTGAAAAGGGTGAATAACAAATTCATGCGTGCAGTAGATTTATGTCTAGACAGCATTGTAGTAGGGTATATCATTGAGTTTGCAGTAGATACATCAAAGTCTTACAGTGTAGCAGAGCAGGAGTTTCTTAAGGTTCCAAGGGGAAGGTACATCATGTCGTTGTACACTTCGATCAAGAGATTATTGGATGATAAAGGAGTATTAACTATGGAATCAGACAACTAAACTACCTTGCATGCATGGGGGGGTTAGGGGAAACCTGAGGAAGGTGTGATATGGAGGGGGAAATGGATAGAGAAGAGCACAATAATGAGAAAGATCCTATTATGATGGATCAAGAGGAAGTCTAGGAAATTATGCAGAAGGTAGGAACGACGTGCAGTGGAAGACCTTACCAGTATAATCTCAATAGGAAGAAAAGAGCAGTAGCCGAGAGGGAAGGCTTGGAGAGTGATGAAAAAGAGGTATAGGATCTCTATGTTGTGGAGAACATTGAGGAAATAATACATGCCACATGTGAAATAAAGAATAGAGGAGTTGGATCTAATGAGGAAGAAGATACCCCTGTCCAGATCTAAATCAGTGTAGAACCTACAACCCCATGTATGACTAACACATCATCAAAGAAAGAGTTTCTTAGACAACCAATGACTGACGGTCAGAAGAAGGTAGGAGATCATACTAGAAGTGAGGGTACAAGTGGAAGTACCAGTAGCAATACATATAGTGGTACAAGTGGAAGTACCAGTAGAAACACCAGTGGAGGCTCAAGTTCGAACAACAGTACACAGACTCCGCCACAATTTGGCAATGCGCAGCAATTTTAAGTAGTGCCACAGTTTTAGAAACCCCTGCAGTATAATCGGGCACCATAGTATCATCAACAAAACATGGATCCATAGGGGAACAGAGGGGGATTCGTAGGCAAAGAAAAAGGAGGAATGGGAAAAGGCAAAGGGCCTATTATCTTCCATAATTTTCAATAGCAAGGACACTGTGTCAGAGACTATCCTCAACCAGCAATAACATGTATGTATTGCCATGCAATAGATCACATGACAAAAGAGTGCCTAAAGTTAATGACAAAGATCCAAGAGAAGAGAAATCTACATAACCAGAATGTTTAATGGATTGCTGCAGAAATAAGGGATCCTGGGAGGAACATCAATATAGTGAATAGAGGAGGAGAGAAGACAAGAGCAGATGCACAGGATCATAATAAGGAATCTCATTGTTGGATTCGAAAGAACACTCATCCACAGCAGCAGTTTGATGAAAAGAAGGAGAAGGAAACATTCAACGAAGCAAAGAAGGAATTTCTGAAGAATAATGAACCATCAATATCAAACATTGTGTCGAGGTATGATACTCCTATTTTTGATATGCCTCGGTCTTTGGATCATACTTACTGTTATAACCCTATAATTTATAGGATCAACTGGTGACTAAAATGTTATCTCTTTAAGTGTTTTTGTTTGTCAAATGATTTTCCATTGTGCGAAAAGAAAAAGAAAAAGAAAGAAAATAAATAAAAGAGGGCATAAAAGAAATTCAATAGAGCCCCATGCAATAACAATGATTTGGTCCATATCGTTCAAGCATGGCCAAGTTCTTTTAAATTGATGTTGATAGGAGTAGTGAATAAGCTTGGCTAAACTATTTAATCTTAGCCAGGTGATTTAGGTTAGCTAGTGAATAAATTTGACCAAACTTCCTAATCTTGGTCAGATAACCCCGGGATAGAGTAATTTCTTAGTCCAACAATTTAATCTGGGCTAATTGTCATAGGTAATTAGGTTAGAGCATAGGTTAGTTTTCTTTATCTCAATAAAACAAGAATGATGATCAATGTTGAACCATATCTTTGAGGTTTAAAGGCTTGATGTTTAACCCCCCATGGTGATGAAGACAGGGAAAGCTTGGGAAAACCCACAAAATGCACTTATCCTAAGTTTCCGAGCAAATATGATGTTGCACTCGTTGAATAAAGATTGAGCATTGATGAACAGCTGGAGAGCGGGTGCCCAGATCTATGGTTGACAAGTCTTTTCAGACCCCACCCCGACCGTTCTACCTTTAACGATTGGGGGGGCGGGGTCCAGAATTGGAGATAAAGAAGGCACACATCTAAACTGTTGAGGCGCCAATGCCTTCATCAACGGCTGAGATTGAATTCCGGACCCCCTCGACTGTTCTGCTTTTAATGGTAGGGGGGGGCTCCAGAATGTTGGTTAAATATCGCGCACAGATCTACAGTCCAAGAGCAAGTGCGTTGATGGACGGCTCATGATGTTTTTCGGACCCCCCTGACCGATATGTTTTTAATGGAGGGGGGGGGGGGGTCCGGAATGGAATGTTTTCTGGTGGGCCCCTTATCTCTACGTGGCAGGAATCCATTGGTTCTGAATCCCACCGCTTATTACTGTCTGACATATCCTGTCACCTCATGACGTCATTTTCCACCTTTTTCCCTAAGGATCATGTCTCATAAATCTGTCAGTCCATTCCCCTATTGACCCGTTACGAATATTTTCACTGTGGTCACTTCCCCCAATCAATACCGGCCATGTCACCCGGTCTTTTTCATCAGTCATTGTCACCTGCCATCTCACGCTTCAAATGACTTGTTGGCAATTTATTACAGGCTAACCTATATGTTATCCTATTGAGCTGTCTCCTGCGCCCAACGTGTATCCATTTGCTCAAAACTACCTTCACCCTTCATTCCCCAATCATTTACCCTGTCGCCGAACCAGAGAGCATTTTTTCTCGTTTTCCTCTCTGTTTCAGTCAGTTACCCAAAGCCACAGTCATCCCCACTGACTTTTTGTTTTACTCGTAGGTATTGTTATAGTGATGGTGCCAAAATCAAAGAAAACAAAGGCCGAGGAAAATCCTTTCCTCCCGCATCCTGTCGACCTCGACAGGATCCCTCTGGTAGACAAAGACCATTTAATCACAAACACCAGATGCGAATTCAACTTTGTATATTTACAATCATGGATAAAGGATGTTTTCTTGGACCAATGTGATGAAATTGGGCTCTGGGAGTCAAACCTTCCCCTAAATCTTTTCCCCCAGGTTCACCATTTCCCCAAATTCGCCCTCAAATGTCAGGCCCATTACATCCCCGACTAGAGAACCATAGTGTCTTTGTCAGGAGAAACTATTTTCCTCATCACACCTAAAACCATTGATCAAATGATGCAGATACCTAGAGCTGAATCTGCCTCACCTTTCAATCTTGAAATTATCACAGAACTGTACCAGAAACTATCATTTCCCCAAAGAGCTCAGATTTTTGAGCTTTTTCTCCCACAGGTCGCTCAGCTCCCCACTACAAATCCCCCGTATCCTTCCTCCCTATTCTCAGTGAAGGGAAACCAGGTCATCTCGTCGCTCTACGCCCTGCCTGGGTATTTTTTGGATCAATGGGTGGATGAACCCATATTGGGTTTTCTGTCCATTTTCTCCACAGATGAGAAAACCACCACTCAATTCAACTACAGCACTTTCCTGGCGGATAGCATTCATGAACAATTCTCAAATTTCACCACAGAAGGCATGTTCTGGTATTCCTCAATACTGGCTTACATGTTCATTTTCTTCCAAGCGGACAAATTTTCCTTCTCAATGTAGAAGGTGGAAAAGGATGGGAGGCCACAGGAAGTAATAGCATGGACTTCACTGCTCAAACAAAACTCTACAGAATTCAGTTTCAAGCAGTTTATCGAGTAGTTCTACCATCCTGTGGTGAGCGTGCTTAGTGGCAGACCTGAGCCGAGAATAAATGAGGAAATTCAGAGGATCTTACACCTTTCAGACCTTGCAAAAATGGGAGACTAGTACCTGTACCAAGACCACACAGAAATCAGAGTCTATGGGTGCGAATTGGCTCCATACAAGTTTCCTAAGTATCTTCCCATGAGGGTATTTTCCCTGGAATACATCAGACAAATGATTAACTTAGATGACATACATTTCGTGTCTTTGAAAAAGAAGCAGCAGCTTAGAATTAAAGGGCAGATTGGGTCTTTCATCTGCAATAGCCGAGGCGTCGGGGAGGAAGTAGACAGATTGCTAAAAGAAATGAAGTTTTTTGTTAGTTTCACATGGCACTATGATCCGTGCGGGATAATTTCTAAGATGAGGATTAAAAATAAAAACATCACATATGTTCATACACCTAAGCCTAAGATAGAGAAGTTTGCTAATCAAACAGAATGGGAGCCAAACACTCTGGTTGAAATAGAACAGCAAGACCCTTCGATCACTGTCTCACAGATGACTACACCACAGGTTCCAAGGAGAAAAGACCCAGGAAGGACACTTCATGTTCCATCACTGAAGTCTCGGCTGAAGATTTCCAATTACACACCAAGAGGCCAAAAACCAGTCATGCACCTGACACGGCTGGTGAATAGGGAATCCAAACCACTACAACAATGGAGTTTGATCGGTCGCTCCTTAGCACAAGAAGCAAACATATCATGACCACGGTGTTTCCCAAGAAGCCTATAGATACTCCACCAATCAACCAACCGAGCAAAATAGGACCAAAACTGAGTATTTTTGAGAAATATGATATGATCAAAAAGAAAAATCAAATGCTGAACAGCAACACATATGCTCAGTTCTGGAAGAAAACATCAACTGCACAACACAGATTGTTGTTTGCATTCGACACTGAGAAGGGTAGAATGCACATGGCTTTTCTGCAAGCACAGGTGCCAGACCCAAAAGCAATCACCAATTACAAAAGGGAAACATTCGAATTTCAGACTAAAGATGTGCATCCTACTGATCAAATGGATCTGCACAGGAAAACTGGAGAAATGGTTTTCTCCACCTTGACAAATGCTTCTACTATTGCCTCTAAGTTACAGGTATCTCTGAGCAACGTCCAGACACAACTGAAACTAGAAAATATATCATCCTTTACAAAGGATAATAGGATTAAGACGTTGGAAGAACTGTTCCTCAAGATCAGGTATGATCCCTCGAATGTGAAAGCAGTCGAGGAGATGCTTAAAAAGAAAAATGTCGATATAACATCTCTGAGGAAATAGTTGAAACTACCACCGACAGAAGATTCAAAGGAAAAGGAGATAGCTGAGACAGAAGGGGAAAAGGATGAGATGCTCAGGTTGATCATGGAGCAGAATGCACAGTTGAAGAAGATGGAAGAAGAAATGGAAAATTTATTGAAAGAGAAGGAACAATCAAATCCTATGGAAGTCATTCCATTAAGCGCAGTTCCACTCACAAAAGTAAGCACAGCATCTGCAGCAGAAATTCCCTCAGCAACTCCACTGACATCTCTGGAGAAGACAGTAGAACCGGAAAAATCCATGGAAGAGATGAATTTTCAAGGGATAGAGATTAACAGACTTAAAAATGAGGTTGAGAACCTTCAGGAACTCAATTCTTATTACCAAGCCAGCTAATCCAAGGAAAAACAAATATTAGACAAGCTCAAACAGGAATTGCAACAGCTTCAAAAGTAAACAATGGCAGGTAAAACACTTGTTGAGTTCAAGGAAAATGTCTAGATGGATATCACCAAATCCATAAATGAAATATGGCCTATGGTACAAATCATGTTCGAGCAGAACGAACTGGTGCAAAGAAGCAAGCAGACGATTGAAAAGATAAGAGGAGAATTCGGAGAGATGCCCGCAGAAGCCACTAAGATAATCAAATTCCTAAATTCAAAAACCAGAGAAGAGTTAGAGGAGTTGAGAATTGAAGATAAGACAGAAACCATCCTCGAAGTCAAGAGGGTCTTGACCAAGAGAGGATTGATGATACAACTAGAGGAAAAGGTCTAGGCTATGGACATAGGAGTGCAAAGGTTTTTTAGCAAAATTGAAACCCTGCAGAAGAAAGGCCTCCCTGGTTTAAGGGTCATAAATGACAAGTTAATGACATTGTCTGATTATAAAAAGAAGCTAGCCATTGTGGCTAAAGATCGTTTGAAGTTCTCAGGAATTAAGGGAAATATCATAGGCAAGGCATTTTTAGAAACTTTCCAATCAGACATCAGCATACAGCATGAGATCCAATACATTTTCATCATCAAGCCAACTTTTGTCAAATATACGAAGATGGATGAAGTATATCGAAGATTGCTCAAAGTCAGCATTCCCAGTAACCTTCGATGGGAAGAGTTATGCAGTCTGATCGAGTAGGCAATGAGGTGTTCAAGCCTAGTCAGCTATCCGGTCAGACAAGATCATGCAGAGGCCTCACCAACGGTTCACCCCAGAAATCAACATGAAGTTTCAACACATCATCAAACAGTTTCCTAAATTTTTGTATCTTGTTAAGTTAGTTAGCTAAATTTAGATTTTCCACGTCCTGATCTTTAATGACAGGGTCGTATGTAATTTTGATTATAAATACTTCAAACTTTGAAGTACTGAGGACTGATCTTTACGCCCTGCAAGCTACAAAGACTGTAATTTTTATCAAGAGATCTTCCAGTAATACAAAGAGACGTTTCATAGGATTCTCGTGTGTTATTCATTGGTGATGTTTTCTCTTCTATGTTGAATGTTCTTCTAGCTCAGTTGTCATATTGTTTTCCAATCTAATATTTTAAAAGTAATGCATGTTGTAGAATTTATCTTCGTATGCCCTGTTTTCCGACTTTGAAAGGTTTTAATGTTTATCTTCTAATATTACAGTGAAGAAATTATTAAATGCTTCTTCATTTTAATTGATATTCTCATTTTTTCTGCTATTCATCACTTTATTGCTAAAGAATCCAACAAATGCATTATCTTGCCCTGTGAAAAGAATCTTTTGTTTCTGTTTAGATTTCTATCTTTATAATACAGACCCCATAGCCCAACGGAGGCGTGAACCCTTTTCATCCAACTTAACAAAAACAACAAACCTTTTCAATCTTATTTTATTTTATATAACTAGCCTAATAACTTAA
>JASDQU010589686.1:72956-83010 GCA_032191745.1 Picea mariana
CATGAGCTTAATAAGAAGATAAAAATTCTTAGAAGCTAAGCTAAATTGAAGTAAAGTATAGAATAATGAAGTACATGAACAAATCTGACATTGAAAGCAAAAGAAGATTGTGATTCTATTAACAAGATAAGAGTCTAATACAGTAGCAAAAATGTATCCAAGATTGACCTCTAGTTCCTCTCATATCTTCAACTTTATAGCTTTACAATAAAAGTTCATATCCTAAAAGAATGGATCAGATATGCTAAAGATAGAAAGTCAAAACTATTTTACAAAAAGAGAGGAAGAGATCCTCAAAATGAGGTCAATTCCTCATTCTATGTTCTTCAGATCATGTAGAACCTTTGTGTTGTGTAGATAAGCCTTCCAAGGTTGTTTGATATCTCTTGAGGAAGATGAAATTCGAATTTGTCAAGTTTGGAAATAAACCCTAATTCATTGCCCCCAAAATAGGTTCCAAATCAACTTGAACACCTCCTCTAACTCCTTTGCATCAAAAGTGGATCTTAGATTGGACATTATAATTCAATATCTATCTTTAGAAAGCATTTTCAAGAGATTCGGTTGAGAAAAACTTCGATCTGGGTAAAAATACACCTTCGCTGCATGTCTCAGGTTTCACCAGCTATTTTGCCTTAAGATTTGCTAATTAGCTGATGAAAGATCTGCTTTTCAACAGCTAATTGGTTATAATTTCTCCTTCTATGCTGGTGAAATCTTTGTTTTGGTCAAAAAGGAAACCTTTCATGATCAAATCAAATTTATTGTTTGCATTAACGATGCTACAGTCAACTCCTCCATAAGTTTTTTCTGCAATTACCTCTTGAATGGGCTTATCGTAGTCTCTAGGGTTTATAAATTCTGTTACGCCAAATGGTTTTTCTTGTTCATATCTGTCATTGTTTAAATCTATTCCAATTATCCAAGAAGCTCGTGATCTGGAATTTCTCATTTCAGAAATCCATGATAATTTGGGGATTTAAATAAAGAAAAATGACAGGATCTGGATCACGGATGGCAGCTTTCATCAATCCACGAGAATCTTCCGCAAAATAGGGGATCAAAACTTTCATCCCTGGACAAGAACCATACCATACAGCATAACACTGTGAGTGTTGAGCACCAACACTAGTCGTAGCTCCATTTGGTCCTCTAAAAACGATGGGAACAAAAATTTGACCTGCAGACATATAATATGTCTTGTCTGCAGAATTTATTATTTGATCAATAGCCTACATAGAAAAATTGAAGGTCATGAACTCTACAATTTGTCATAACCCATAATATGTTGCGCCCACACCAATTCCAGTGAAACCCGCCTCAATGATTGGGGTGTCTAGTACCTTGTCAGGTCCAAACTAAATATGGAAAAGGGTTTTGCAGCATCTAAAACCCGATCAAGATCTGACTTGGATGTGTTTATGTTACACTGAAAAAAACAAAAGCATAAAGCCTTTGTTACTTCGTCCTTGAGCCTTCCGACAAAACCTGTGATCTCTTGCGCTTTCATCTCTCCAATATTGAAATTACATTTTGTAATCCGTCCATCATATTTCCAGCATGAAGCATGACTTGACACCTTTATAATTGCAAACAAAAAAATGGGTTGAGCATCTCTTTAGAGCACCTACGCAACAAAATCTAATATTGGCACCTGTAATCACTTGACACTTTAACTCATCAATCGATTTCCTGGCATTTTGTTTTGTGTTTGAGGATTTTATATACACAGATGCTTCTTCAATATATTTTATGAGTTGTAAAAAGTAATATCGAGGTGGGGTTTGATTCGTGACTTAACTCATGGCTTGTGGCTTGTAGACTTGACTTAAATCAGGGCTTAGCTCATAGCTAGGGTATGTGACTATGCGTTAGGTTTTGTGTTGAACGCACTTGACATGCAGACCCAGAATTGGCATATGTGAACATGTGGCTTGGCTTATGGTTAGGGTCTGTGGTTCCCCCAAAAGTTTGATCAAGTCTTCAAAGCCCGAAAGGCCTTATTTAGCTTAACTTATGGACTTGGGTCCATGTATTAGACTTAGGCGCTTTAAAACACACCATTCCTTAGAATAATAACAATAGTAAATCTAAGGAAGCATAAAATTAAGATTTAGGTAATACTAACAATGTGTGTTGTGATATGCAAGTCAAGGACAGAGTCACAAAGGTTTGGAGCAATTATGATCAATGAGAGCTGATAAGGAAACTAGAAGTTTAAGATGTTGGCCAAAGGCTTAAAAGGAAAATGAGTGAAACACAGAGAAAGAAAGATAAAAACGCTCTCAAAAAACCAGTGCATTTTGATCGCTAACAATTACTTTGTTGACATTGTTGGATTTTTTAGCACAGGAATGGCTCCCAAGGAATTTACTGTCGCGCAGAAAAAATAGTTGGTAGTGCGCGTTGCACACTATCAGCTGAGTGCAGGTCATCTAACAAGCTAGGTGCAGATGGAATTCTAAGAATATTTGTGATGGAGCACGAACGCACCATGGTGCTAGCAAAATCACATGAAGGGGTAGTTGGAGGGAACTATGCAGGAAATCCTACAGCACAGAAGGTGTTGCGCGCAGGATTATGGTGGCCTACATTGCATAAGGAGCTAGATACATCATCACTGCGATAGAATAGTTAACTAGATGAGTAGAAGCAGCCCCAGTGAAGGACTACAGTGCAGAAACTATAGCACGGTTTCTCTTTGAGAACATGGTGACCAGATTTGGATGTCCTAGAATTTTGTTGAGTGATCAAGGAACTCACTTTATTAATAATACAATCATATCTATGACAGAATAATTTGAGATATATCATCAGAAGAGCACACCTTACCATCCCTAGGAAAATGGTACAGTAGAAGATTTTAACAAGATTCTAAAGAATGCACTGACAAATATTTGCAATGTGAATAGGAATGACTGGGATTTGAAGGTATCAGCAGTATTATGGGCTTCTAGGACTACATGCAAGAATCTTACAAGACATACACCATTCAGACTGGTGTATGGGCAGGAAGCAGTGGTTCCGTTGGATTATTTAATACCTAGTCTGTGCATTGCAGCAATCACCAACATGAAAGAAGAAGGTGTTGCATAGAAAATATTGGATCATTTGATGGAGTTGGAAGAAGAAAAAAATTTAGTAGGCTTCCACCAGGAAGTACAGAAAGAAGAGGACAAAGCTTGGCATGATAGGCACATAAAGAAGAAAACTTTTAAGGGAGGAGATTTAGTTCTCCTCTATGACAGCAAGTATTTAAAGTATCCTGGGAAGTTCAAGATGCATTGGTTAGGGCCTTATCAGGTAGAGGCTATCACAAATGGAGGTGTTGTGCAACTGGAATATCTGGCTGGGAAGAATCTCAGAGGACTAGTGAAAAGCAGTCGACTGAAGCTATATAAAGACAGTCGACCTAAAAAATTGAGGTGAAAACAAAGAGAGAAGGTATAATTGTACATATTGTATAGAGTAGATGTTAGAAGAGAAAGACAAAAATCCAGAAAAAGAAGAAATGTAACAAAAAGACAAAAAGATAGGAAAACATTAGAGGTTTTGATATAATATAATTGTTAGCATTAACAATGCACCACAAAAAAACCAATGTTGAAGACACTGTGCACAGAAAAATAGTTGGTAGACACAAAAAGTGGAGCATGCAGGAAAAAGTGAAAAAGTGAAAACTGTTAGTGCGGAAAAGTTGTCATTTCTTTGTCTCACTATAAAAGTTGGAAAAGGGGGGAAATGTGGTCATTTGTGTTTTTCCACTAAGGAGAAAAATGAAGAGTGAGAGTTGAGCATGAGAGAGTGCGAAGTGATAATAGAAAGTGGATATTTATGGTCAGCAGGTTGAATTTTAGTAGGATGTCTCCACCAAAAGTTGGAGCATTGAGTAGAGTCGAGCGAAACACAAGAAGTAGTGCTCGGGTGACACAAATAGGGACCCAAGATATTCCCATAGTCATGGATGTGGATGAGATTCACACATCAAAGTATGAGCCACACAGCATGCAGGTTGAGGAAGAAGGAAACACAGGATAGGAGGTCAGGCAGCTTGAGGAGGACGTAGATAGGACATAATATGATGCATTCAGGGGAAAAGGGCCACAACAAGGAGAACAGGCCATGAATTCAGTGCAACAGGGCCTATAGCTAGTATAAGAACATGAAACAAAGTGTTAGGGAATACTAGAGGTCAGGGTGTCATCCCTGCAAGGGAAGAAGAAGGCGTGAGTTGAGAGCAGTGCACAAGGAATATCGTGCACACAGGTAGAATTGGAAATTGTGATGCCAAATATCCCTGAGGGAATGAAAGTTGAGGATGAGATGGTGAGAGGAGTAGATTCCATCAAACACTCTGACCATGACATAGTTGACGCAGTCAAATTCCCAGATTTGGCACCACAAAACTATTTGGAGAGTAGGGGAGACGGCCCATCAAGCATGCCACTGTTGGAACCCGCATAGTGGATCTCAAGGCTCTACAACACGGGAATAATGAACTTAGTGGATATACCTCACTTTAGGTGTGGTAAACACATCAATGGATGTGTAAAGAAACTCCTAGAAAGAGTGTATGGAGGAATTATATGGATGGATATTCCAGTGCCTATCAACATTGATTTGATCGCAGTAATCACAAGGCTACCCACGGATGGGGAGAAGCCAAAGTAGTATTTAGAAGACAAAACAAAAGCAAAATCTATCTTCGACAAAATCAAGGAAAAGTATGACACGGAGAGAGGTAACATGGGAATCAGGATCAATGACATCAATGATCCTACGATGAGATTTGAAACAAGACTCTTAGGTTGAAAATTAATGTGCAAGTGCATAAAGGAGGAAGTACCAGTAGGAGTGGTAGCAGGTGCAGCATAGTGTGCGAAGGGGAACTCGATGAGTTGGTCCCCTTATATAATTAACTCATTCTTGGAGGATTGTCAGGACACGCAGGATTGGGGCTCTGAGTTCCACTACCAGTGATTACTCATCCTCATTGCATTGGTAGGATGGAAAGAACCAGCATACAATCTATTCATGTCAAGGACATGAAAGTGTGGAGAAACCCGCTACACATTGATTCGAAGCATAGCAGACCCAAAGGAAAAGAATATAAATAGCAACGTATTTGCTTTATACTTAACAGAGATCAAGGACAGGTTGGCAGACACACGAAGGATTTTCGTAGAAACTATCCAGGAGTTTGGACAGATAGCAAATTTTCAGTATGTGGCTACAGAAAAATAGGGATCCAGCCAAGGAGTGGCTACAATTGATTTACTGCACGACGATGTAGGACATCCAGAATGGAGGTCAATGAGTGGCTTGAGGAGTGGAAAGTTCCAATGATCCCAACAATAGCGTCAGTAGTTCAAACTCAGGCACAGGGTAGAACAGTCTTCGCGTAGCAGACAAACAGGAATGGCACTAGTAAGAAGACAACAACACAAGGTCTAGTGGGGAAAAGCAACCTCATACAAAATAAAAGCAGGACACAGAATAAATCATAGCATGGCTCTACACAGAATCCACCACGCACAGAACATGCACTAAGAAGTACAACAGAGCAGGTGCGCGTAGAAGAAATAAGAACAGAGACACAAGAGAAACATGTGGAGGAAGAAATTGGGTAGAACACAGGCATGGATACATAGATGCCAGAGGCATCTGATCCATCATAGGCCCAAAGAAAGAGAACAGGGGAGAAAGTAAGTGGCTCCAGAAAGAAGGTGAAGGCTCACATAACTCCAATGAAAACATCACTGACAGCAGCTGATGTGGATCTGGTAGCCACCACAGTCGAAGATCGACTGTCAGAAGTATGGGAGAATGTCTAGAAGCATAGGGCATCGATTTTAAAGCAGATACAAGAAGTGAAAAATGTGTTGGAGAAGTTGAAGATCGAGGGAGAGAAACAACAAAAAGAGAAACCAACACAGACTAAGGAGGGAGTGCATGTTGGAGAAACAGTGAAAATTACAGCGCAAGGGAGCGCGAATGTCATCATAACACTAGAGATTTGTTTATTAATGGGGAGACAAAACAGAAGCCCCTAAAAGACATTGAGACATTGGACTTGGCATTGCCTAAGATTCCAACAAAGGCACTATATAAATTACATATTAGCATCACGCGAGAGATTCAATCTAGGGAAAGTTCTGATGCGACGAACTTACAGTTGGCATAGGAAGACAACACCTCATTGAAGGAGGAAGTTAGCCAAGAAGAGCAAGAGAAGAAGATAGAGCAGCAAAAATTGGACAAGATGGAGAAGAATATAAATATAGTATTTCAATCCATCTCAAACAATGTAGAATCGGAGGGAGCATCTTCGAAAGAGAAGATAAGGAAAATAGTGCAAGCTATGGAGCAGTAAAAGGAACAGATCAAGGAGATGGAGGACAGCGCAATACCTACTACTCCTCCAGAAGTCAAAGCACAAAGAGAGCAGGACGCAACAACATCTGCAGATAACATCACGTAGAATATACATAGAATGACAAAGTTGTGGGAAAGGAGCACCCAAATATGGACACAGCTATTAGAGGATGGGAGCCTACAAGAGATGCAAGGGAATGAAGACCAATTTCATGTAGCAATGGAATATGTAAAGCAGTGACAGAAGACAATGTCACTGCTAGAGAATATCAATATTTTCGCAGAGATGAAGAGCCTACAGGCAGAGGAAAAAGGGGTATAGGTGAAAAATATGGAAATGCATGCTCAAATGGAGACCTTGAAGGAGAAGGCAGGGCAGCTGGTCATGGATATTGACGCAGTGAAATTGAACATAGAGAATATAGTCTTGGAGAGGGGAGAGATATTAAAACCTCCAGTCACTGCGCAGGTGGTAGAATACATGAAGGAGAAGAGCAGCCAAACACAGGAGCAATGCCAGTGGATAGCAGAGATGTATGAAGCACTGGCACATGCAGTGAAATATGTTGGAGTCCGTGAGTGACTCGGGATGAGTCACGATGTCAGTGTTAGGGGCATGTTGGCGCAGGCCCATTTTGGGAAAAACTGAAGAAGTTTTGAAGGAATTAAAATAGTGTCGGGAAAACAGGGGAGCGCGCCTGAAATATAGGAAAAGCAGCACTAGAACCAAGGGAAAACTCATGCCAAGAAAATCATTTACAAAGTGGACAAACTGTTGGGGAGAAGTTGGAAAGTGGACAAGCGTCGACTTGGAGCAACTGTTGGATCGAGGACCAGTCGAGATTAAGTCAAGGGGAAAGTGGACAAACCTAATCCGCTTAGGGTTAGGTTTTTTGTAAGGGCTTTGCCCCAGTTTTGTATAAGTAGAATGTAGTAGGACGATGAGAGGGTTGTCATTTTCGTGTGGTCAATTTGTTGTCTGTGTTATTTTCCTTTTGGTTGACATATGTATTGTTGAGATGGTAATAGGGTTTTTGGTTGAGTAGAAGGTCTTGTTAAAATGCTTGTGTGATCTTTGGAGATCGAAGATAATGGTGGAAGAGTTGTACAATGCGCAACACTGGATTTGCAGAGAATATGAATAAAGAGCTCAAGCGACAAATCTTTTTGGACGTAGCCCCAGGGGGGTGAACCATGGTATATCGGTGTTTTATGTGACTATATGCAGTGTTTATGATTGTATTTTCTTTAATGAGTTTTTATGATGAATATGTATATGATAAAGGAATGAACATTGTGCAGTAAGAATAAACTAATGGAATATGCAGAATACATATAAATAAATGAATGTTATAGATAGTGTTTAGATCTATATATTGTGTTACAGTAGATAAAGGCTTGTCATTGAGCACATGCGGTTATGATGGTTGATGAAGTCCTATTAGAATAGTTTTGACAGTGGTATGGAGTGAGATATAATGAGGATATAAATGTCAACCAATGAGTAGGTTAAATGCCTCTGAGAGATACACATCCCATCCTCGGGCTGCAGACATCTGAGTCATGCGACCACCCATAAAATCCATCTTGGGTGAGACTGCACAATGCACTCTGTGCATTGTGTTGCCTTCTGGTATCTATAAGGGACGATGGTAGAAGGGTTTGTTGGAAATATTGTAGTTAGAACCTGGTTCAACCCATAGTAAGCACAAAAACATGTTTAAGACGGTTAATGTCACAACTCATGCAAATACCTATGACACCCCTCCAGGTGATCTAACTAAAGGGAAGATTTTCGACCAGCCTTCTAACTCTACTCCTCCTCCATCTTCCAATCCTCTTCATATTGAGAATATGATTTCTGACATAGCATTGGGCCCACCCAAAAGCGTAATTTGAAAAGCGACATTTAATCCAAATGCTCTCGCTGCCTAAAACTACAACATCGTTGAATATTTGGCATAAGTGCGTTGTGCTATGTCTACCCTCAAAGTTCTACAACATTGTCCCAGTCAATGTAGAACCATGTTTTCAGCCATTGTAGCCATGGAACTTGAGGAGTCGAACCCGATTATGTTTAACCTGGATTATTTTAAGGAGAAAGTATCCCACCACTTAGCATTCCAAATTCAAGTTTTGGTTGGTGGAAAGAACATCCATCGTACTATTTTGGATGAGGGAGCCTCGACTTGTGTCATGTCTTTGCCTTGTTGGAAATCTCTTGATTCTCCTACACTTATTTCGTCCCCAACCACCATGAAAGCATTTGATGGACATGGTTTCCAACCTCATGGACTCTTGAAATAATTCGCTGTGACTTTGAAGGGTAAGACTGTTTCAGTTGATATCGAAGTAGTCAACGCACCCCTGGATTATAATTTGTTACTTGATCATAGTTGGTTCTATGCAATGATTGTCTTTGCATCTTAGGTGTTTCGTATCTTACGATTTCCCCATCAAGGAAAGATTATCACTATTGAACAACTTGAGTATACAACTCCATATCTCAACACTGTCGCAGCAAATAATGTCCCTTTTTCTAGGATATAATAATTTTTAGAGTGTAGGTGTAGGTCTTCTCAAGGATTCCTCACTCATGGGGGGTTTTCCTTTGCCTACTCCTCCCACCACGCAGGTTTCCACCTTAAACATGATTTCAAATCAGGCACAACATTCCTTCAATTCATCTCTTCCATTGGTAGTACCTGGTCTCTATGAGCATAGTTAATTTTCTCTGTCAAGCTCGTTAAAAAATGAAACAGACCCCCCTCCTTTACAATCGATTCTCACTCTAGATCGATTACTTGAACCCTCTTTTCCTCCGCCTAGCGAAAATGTTTCCATTAGTAACCAGAAACCTAAAAGAGGAAAGAAGAAGAGTCTTCGAAGGAAATGACGCTTGGGGGGTGGGTCTCCAACCTCTGGACATCATGCTGGAGAACAACCACCAACTTCTACCAAATAAGCTAGGGGAAAACTACCCTCTAGAGAGACACGCTTCTAAGAGTGATCCTCGTTCGAAGGTCATTCCCATCGTAACGTAGTAGTCTTCTTCTAGAACAAGCTTAGTCTTTGGTCTTTCTCATGCTTGTATTTACATGAGATTAAGTTACCGATCTTAGTCTTTGTTCTTTCTCATGCTCGTAAATATGTGAGAATGTGACCAAGTATACTTTTATCACTTTTTCAGACTCGTAAAGGTTATACAAAAAAGGAACCCCCTGGAGTTTCCTTTAAGCTCTTTTCAAACTCTTTAAACATGAAAATATTTTTGACTAATCTTGCTTCCTTTCAAACTCGTTAAAAGGTTTGAAATGGCATCTTTTGGGTGATAATTTATCTCTTTTTCGACCTCGTGAGACTAATTACGAAAAAGGAAAACTCTAATTAAGCATGATTAGAAGAGTTTTTTGTCGTATCATTTTATACTTTTTCAGGCCTTGGAGACTAAACATCACGAAAAAGGACAACCCTGGAATTTCCTTTAAGTTATTTTCAGACTCTCTAAACATGAAAAACCACTGAGTTTTCCTTCTCTGGACTCGCTAAAATATACATTGAATGACCCATATGGGAATGAACCCTTACTTCTTCTAGTTCGTTAAATAAAGGAAGAGGAACTTATCGAAGGTGAGTTATATCGGGCATGTGTTACCCTCCTCGATCTTGTTAAATAAAA
>JASDQU010589688.1:11155-22894 GCA_032191745.1 Picea mariana
ATGTTTGTATATTTGATCACTATTTGCCTAGAGTTGAAACTAATTTGAAGGTTTTAGTTACAGTCGAGATCTCATTCGAGAATACTTTCGCTAAATCAATTTATTTTCAGTTTTGCATGTATATTTGATCACTATTTGCCTAGAGTTGAAACTAATTTGAAGGTTTTAGTTACAGTCGAGATCTCATTCGAGAATACTTTCGCTAAATCAATTTATTTTCAGTTTTGCATTTTTTTTTAAATGTGGCCATCATAGCCCAATGGTTCTCTTGTGGATAGGGCTTCGGGAGAATTGAATTCTCCGATTTGACTCAGTGATTATGAGTACTATTATTATATTGTTTTTCCATTTTGTCGGTCTGTAATTAAAGGTAAAACAAGTTGAAATATAATTATGATGGAGAGCGAGGGCTGGTCCCGCGGGAGTATTTTGTGTTTATGTGTGATTGGTGAAGAGTTTAAACGAGTAGGTTTTTCCATTTTCTCTCTGAAGGTGCAGTGGTTCTGCCAGCTTGGCAGTAAGTCGGTCGAAAAAACGAGTAGGAAACTCATATCACACAGCACCTCCTTCCCAGTACTGCCCACGCGCAACGTCTTTTCACACATCCATCTTTTGGCAGAAACATTCACTTCGATACGAGTGAGGTCGACGGGAGCAGGTGAAAGTTCTACGGGTTTACCAATGTTTTCACTGACAAACTGTGGTTTCACCATAAAAACATCATTAGAAACTCTGGTTTCACTGACTGAATGACTACCACCTCCCTCGCATAACGTCAAAGGACAGGTTGCTGATGCAGTTGCTGATGCAGCTGCTTAACAGTTTCTATCTATTGTCCCAATATTGTGCCCATCGCCTCAATCTTTGTCATCAGCTTTCTTGAGAGTACGAATTTTAAAACTAAACAATCCATTTGACGGTTTTCTTCTTATTGATAGTTGTTCATATCAGCCAGATAAGGTAGAAGTTCGTGATCAGACAGCAGCTCTGGGAGACCATTACCGTACTGCAGACATATTTGTTCACTTGCAGCCGCCGCTTTTTATAATAAGTAAATGTTTTTTTGTGATAGAGCAGCTTCATGATAAGACAGCTTTGGGTCAGATAAAGTTATCAGGGTGAAGACTATTATCAGAAACATACTTTCTTTCTTAATTGGTCTGCTTATGAAACAAGGCACTTCAGCATTAAGAAACTTGAAGCCGAGTAGGGTGAGAGATTAGGCGGGGACCTATTCCGAGGTTAGAAAATGTGTAAGCAATTAATATAAGCAACTAATTACAATTACCAAGATAATTCTATTTGTTTGTTCAATATTAGAACAGGGTTGAAGACCTAGATTTGGTGAGTTATTGCTCTGTTGAGCGATGGATGGAAGATCTATTTCTATTGCTTGGAAGTCTTGATACTTGAGCGACGGAAGCACAATAGACGGTGAGATAGCTTGTAAGGAAGTTTGAGTGGAAGCACATTAGTAAGTGAGATAGCGATCCATGGAAGTACTAAGTGAGATAGCTAGAGCTAGAACTATTTCTATTGCAATATTTGTTGATTGAGTTTTTTTAGTTTTATCTTGTGTAAAAAATTTTGAAACTTCTAACATTTGGAGACATTTGGAGTGGACACTTCACTTATAGTCATTTCATTTTCATTTTGTGACACTCTTTTCATATTCATAAATTTCTTGAGGAGTGGGCTAACTTCGAGTAATCTTCTCTTCTTAGTTATTAGTTATTTTTCGAGCAGGTTCTCTCGTTGTGCAGTTTTAAATTTGAAAGCTAAACAATACATATAATTTGAATCTTTATCGTCGACTTTCTATGTTCGTGAGAGTAGAAATTTGAAAACTAAACAATACATCGAATTTGAAGGTTTTGACAACTCTAATATTATCAAATTGAAAAGAAAATTAATTATGATAAATTCAAAATTACATTGTGCATGGTGTGCAAGATACCATTTTATCTTTGGTGAAGGCTTAATTTTAATTTGAAAATAATATATGGTTTTATTCCACTTTTCATTAATGCAAATTTAAAATAATTATATTTTAATGGAAAATAGTGAATTTAATATATATTTTATTAAAAAAGTGAAATAAAAAATATTTTTTTCACCATATTAAAAATTAATTAACTTGGAAATAAATAAATCTTAAATTAAATAAAAATTAACTATATATATATTTTATGGAAGCTTCAAGTAACATCTATCACCATAGATTAGAAATTAAGATTAAGGAGAATTAGCTCAAAATGCAAGATTGTGGAAGGGCAGAGCTAGGGTTCACATGACATCAAAACCTTAAACTTGCATCTTTCAGGCGATTTTTAAGTTGCAGATGTAGGTTACAGACTACCAGCACGACTAACTGAAAAATATGGATCCTGAGGGGGGTGCAAACCCCCTCATACCAAAATGTAGCTTCCAACGACAAAGCTGGAGCCAGAGCCAGGTAGTCGACTTTCAAGCCGCCGCCCCATCTATGTGAGCAAATCTTGCTAAACAAACACAGCTTGGAAAATGACATGGAGGTGGAAGCGGGAATGTCTCATCCAAAGGCATCTCGCACTTGGGAGCCTGGTAAATGCATTCCCCAAGAATCCAAGGCACCAAGATATGTGATAAATTCCACCAGAGTGGGGGAGCACACTTGGTTCATGAAAGAACATGCCCTCATTGGAAAGTTTTTAGGCTTATGGCCCTAGGAAGGAGACCTCATGCGATGGATCAAAACAAGGTGGAACCCTAAAGGGGACTATGAACTCCAACTCAACTCGAAAGGATTCTTCACGATCATCTTTTACAATATGGAGGACAAGGACCAAGTTTTTGAAAATGGCCCATACTTCTATAATTCTGCAAGGCTTTTCCTTCGATTATGGACAAACTGCTTCAGCACAGAGAAAGACGATTTTGTGACTGCGCCAGTCTGGATCCACCTCTACTCCCTTCCCCAAGAGTTCTGGCTTAAGGAGATTCTCATGGGTATTGGTAATACCATATATGTGAAATCCTCAAAGGCAACGAAGCAAAGAAAGTGTTAGCACAAATTCTTGCCAGTTGGTGTTTTCTTCTGGTTTCGGGCCCCTGGTGTAAATGCATAGAAGTGGGATTTGGAAGTCGGTCGAGTGTGTTTTATTCAAAGGCCGTAGCCATGCGCGCCGAGCGCAGCCCATAGAAGAAGCCCATTTCAGGCTTAAAATTAAGTGAGTGGGCACTTTGTCTTTGAACGGCGAAGATCCACAGACGGGGCAGATCGACGACCATCGGGTAAGTTTGGGTCGTAGAGTTGCACGTGGTCAAGCGTCTGAGCTCATCTCCTACGGCCAAAATCATGAAACAATCAAGCCATTCCGGTATTTCGGCTACCGGGACTTCAACATACAAGGGTCTCTCCTTGCATCATGTATCCCCGGTGCGTGAAATCCCGAAAGAACCAGGACCGTTGATCAAGAAATCATCTCAGTCGTCCAACCAAGGGACACGTGGCGCGCAATTGGGTTCTGTCGGCATTTCGGCTACCGGAAATTCGAGATAATAGAGGGCTTCCTCCTTCCACTGCATTTCGAAACCCCGAAGCCCGAAACGCCGAAAGGGTCCCGGCCCGAGGCGGTCCCACATTTGAGAAGTGATCTAGGCCGTCCATCCAAATGGGACACGTGGTGCCCGATCAATCCATTTCGGCTACCGGGACTTCGAGAGAACAGAGGGTCTCATCCTCTCGTTGCATTTCAAATCCCCGAAGCTCGAAGCGTCGAAAAGATTTCGGGCCAGAGATGGTCCCACATTCGTTCAAGTGTTGATCTAGGTCGTCCATCCAGTGGGACGCATGGCACGTGATCAAGCCATTTCGGCTACCGAGACTTCGAGAGAACAAAGGGTTTCCTCCTTCCACTGCATTTCGAAACCCCGAAGCCCAAAACGCCGAAAGTGCCTTTGAATATAGGCACATAGTCATAACCCGTGGTCACTCGAGGTGATAGAAAGAACTGTGCAAAGGGCCAAAGTGTCGGCTTTAGCTACAGAAGGGATCGCTGCATTCTCCAGGTACCATCTCAACTCGGCCTCGATCTTGGTCCCTGCTAAAAGTAAATGAAGGTGGGGGAAGGTAGTTGAAACCTCGGCTCACTCATTAAATGCAAAGCATGGAGATTTCGGCAAGCAGTCTGCCTGAGATGGTCCTGTATGCTGTTTTTTTCCAAAGAAACCATACCGAGTCCTCGACTAACCAGGGGAGTTTGCACACGCTACTTTGGCCTTTAATGATTTAGCTACCCCCCCTTGCGAAGGCCATGAAAAGTTAAGGTGACGTCTGATGAAGAAGTTCAGGCCAGATTTGACTAAAGAGATGCCACGCCCTGGAAGTCCTGAGATGCATCCGTTGGGGCGAATGCTAAGGAGTATATTTAGTCAATTTTTGTATTTTGTAAGCATCGATGGTTGAGCTAGGCTCCCGATTGTAAAGTTCTGATGAAGCACTGGTTTCTCTGGTTATGTATTGACACTTGAGACTTCTTACCTTATGAATGTCAGCCTCTTTCCACCTCTCTGTTAACACTGTGTTAGAACAGCTCGGAATTGGAGGATCCAGTTGAGTTGCACTATTATAGGATGATGTATGTTGGATCACTGTAATAGTTGCATTGTTTCTAATCAGTTATTGTATTTTCTCACGCTGAATGTCTTGGAATTGGAAGATCCAGTCAAGTCACCTTCAGTTCCCTAAAGCTCTGAACCAAGAGGATCTTGTCTTCTGAGTTTTTCCTCTTCAAGCTGTCGAAAGGCCTGATGCCCAAAACATTCTTGCTCACCCTTCTTACCAAGTCTTTCATTTGCTCATTTTATAATCAACTCACTAATGGAAGTTAGATCAAGACCTCTTCTATTTTTACATACTAGGCCCGGTTTTATGAGTTAGAGTGATATCTTCCCGGGTCTCTATCCTTTCGATCACCCCATTAAATTATTCGTGACATAAACTGATGGGCGTTGGGCTCTGCTCTTGCCGCAATCCAAGAGTGACTTCCGACGCTAACATTTCTGGCGTTGTTGTTGGGGACAAAGTTGAAAATTTTCACTGGGATTGAAAGGCATTGAGCCTCTGATTTTGAAGGTGCATCAGGCATCAGAGCCTTTGAAGATTGCTACTATGCACCTGACGACTCCATTGTGACGACTCCATTGTGGTGAACATGTTGTTTTAATTGTGGCTTTCAGAGGTAGACACACACGGTCCCATCCACAGCTTCCTCTAGCTACGCCTAAAGCTGAGCCATAGGCGAATTTCAGAAGAGGAAAGGCCCCCCAAGGAGAAACTTCCACCGTCGAACCAGGTAATTTGTCGTCTCCTTCTATAGAGACTCCTTTTTCTTCTCCTCAGCTTCGCAGCAGACCATTTTCTGAAGCCTCTCGTTTCCTGAATTTCGGAAGTGTTCCTGCCAAGTTGTCTCCTCCTGGTTTTGGACTAGAGGGAGAAACCCTTATCACTTCCCTCACCCCTGTAAGCCTATTTCCAGTATCCCCTGTTCAAGTTCCTTCCCCTTTGAGTTCTCCTTTACCTAATATCCCTATGGCAGAAGAAACCCCCCCCATGACCAGGATGGAGGCGATTATAGCCGCTAGGTATGCTCCCCTTTTGCTACCCCAGCCTCTCAATGCCCTTCCAGCAGATGGCTACCTCAAGCAGCTGCCCAAGTTTACAGGTGAGGGGGACATAGCTGTAGAAGAACACCTTGAAGCCTTTTATAGTTTTACAGATGATCATGTCATCATGCATGCAGATGTGTGGATGAGGATTTCCGTCCATAGCCTTGAGGGTGAGGCTAGGAAATGGTTTAGAGCCCTGCCTCTTGGATCTATTAATGGGATTGAGGCCTTGGATTATGCCTTTTTGAGACAGTGGGGAGACAAAAAAGACTTCATGTATTACATGACAAAGTTTGGATCTTTGAAGAGAAAAGAAGGAGCGTCTGTTTCTGACTTCTCCAAAAGATTTAACAAAATGTACAATAAAATCCCCGCTAAGATTAAGCCCTCAGAAGCCTCTGCGAAGATTACTTATGCTAGCACTTTTGATCCCGACTTCTGCCTCTTGTTGAGGGAAAGGAGAGCCACCACTCTGGCGCACATACAGGACGCGTCCGTAGAAGTAGAGTCTAATATATTGGTTGTTGACCGGCTCAGGAGTAAGGCTGACAGAGACATTCCCAGGAGGAGAGTTGAAGCCTCCTCATCCCATTCCTCTCCCCTTCCCCCTCAAACGGATGAGGTAACTAAAATGTTGAAATCTCTTTCGGCTAGGATGGAAAGGTGGGAGTTAGAGGGGAAACCCGTGTATAGAAATCCCCAGAATACTGATAACAGAGGTTTCAGGAGGCCTAGTAACAATGTGCCACAGGTCTTCCCAAGGGAACAAAGGAGCAGGGACAAAGATGATCAGAGGATTCAGACCCCTCTCCAAAACAACATAGTTGCTCATGAGGAAGGGGACGATGTAGAAGAACTCGACCCTGAAATTCATTGCATTGAAGACACCTCCCCTTTTCCCCACTTGACTCAGTATGCATATGAGGAGTCCCTTATGAACATCCAAATCAATGAGTTGGGTAAAGGGGAGAAGGCCAACAACACCCATAATAGATACCATCTCAGGTCAAAGAAGAAAGATGATACTTTTGACAGCCAGGATCAACCTCTCGTAGCTGAAAGGCTTTCTAAAGCTGCAATGATAGCTACTAGAGAAAAGAAAACTCAGAATACTTCGTCAACAGTCAAAGAGCCTGTCTTCGAGGGAAGGGAACCTCCTAAGCCCCTCTCCTCTTTTAGTTTTGAGCATGAGATTCAGAAGATCAGAATTCCTGTACCCCTTTCAAACTAGTTAAAAATGAAGATTTCAAAAGATCCCTCTCTACGCTGCTACAATCCGAGCGCCCCCATCCTTCCACAAACTCAATAAATATTCAAGATGAAAAGCCAGCAGTTGTCCTAGGTCCTATGGTAGAAGACAGAGATGATTCATCCCCTCCCTTCTACACATCGTTGAACATACATGATAAGGTGCTGCATAATTGCCTCATGGATTCAGGGGCTTCCCACAACCTTATGCCCAAAATAGTCATGGAAGAATTGGGACTGGAAGTGACAAAGGCTTACCATGATTTGTACTCTTTCGATTCAAGGAGGGTGCAATGCCTCAGAGTTATCAAAGACTTGGTTGTCTCTTTGTTTCAGCTGCCAATGAAAAGTGTGGTCATGGACATTGTAGTAGCCGATGTTCCTCCCAAGTTCAGCATGCTGCTGTCAAGATCTTGGATTAAAAAGCTTGGAGGAACATTACAAATGGATCTCACATATGCTACCATTCCAGTCTTTGGAGGGAAACATAGGAGGTTGTACAGAGAATCCCAACTGGCCTACATCGTTAGTGCTGAGGCAGATCCCACCAATCACCCTATCTTTGCACTAGACACTGATTTGGGATCCAATTTGTTGAACCTCACTAATTCTCTTGAAGCCCCTTTTCAAATCAGAAGGAAACCCCCTTTTAATCACGAGATGCCTCCTCCAACCACCTCTGTTTGGAAGATGTTTTTCAACAGAGCTTCTTCTAGCAAAGGCGCTGGCGTTGGGGTGGTGCTGGTGTCACTGTGTCAGGAAACCATATCCCTGTCATACAAGCTAGAATTTGAAGCCACCAATAATGTGGCGGAATACGAAGCCCTAGTTCTGGGTTTAAGGGCTGCAAAGGAGATGGGGATATAGGAGATAGCAGTGTTCGGAGATGCTGAGGTGATTATCCAGCAAGTCAGAAGCGCTTATCGAGCCAAGCATCCTCGGCTCAGGAGCTACAGAAATGAGGTGTGGGACTTGATTGACAGTTTCTTCTCAGCTTTCAACATCTCTTTTATTCCAAGGGAGAGAAATTCTTTGGCTGATTCCTTGGCCGTTTTGGCAAGTCTGTTCAGAATCCCTCTGCTGCCTAAGAGAAAATATGATGTTGAGATAAAGTATAGACCAGCTGTACCAGACAATGTCAGACATTGGAAGGTATTCGAAGACGATCTTGAAATCAAGAATTTCTTCCAGGTTGTCGATGAATTTTCTGCGTTGCACATTGATCAGGACCCTGACCTTGAAGGTCACCCCTGCCCTGTGGTATTTTTAAATAAAATTGCTAATCACCAAATTATTCAGCTGCCTAGCAACCACATTCTGAAGGGACTTAGTCCCTTTAGAAAGATTGTTCGATGTTAATGATGTGGCAGTGAAAGGTGAAATTTTGAATGAAGATGTCGATTCAGCTGAGTGCAACATCGACACACAGGAGGAGCCTAAATTTGTCAGGTTGTCAAGCAGCCTGACCCAAGAACAAAGAGCCGAATATACTAAGCTATTAAGAGAATTTGTCGATGTGTTCGCATGGACTTATGAAGACCTCAAGACATATGACACATTTGTCATTGAACACAAGATCCCACTAAAGGAGGAGGCTAAACCATTCAGGCAGAAGTTAAGACAAATAAATCCCATGTTGTTGCCTGTCATGGAGAGAGAAGTAAGGAAACTGTTAGACACCCAAATCATTGTTCCCTTGAGATATTCTGAGTGGGTGGCCAATTTGGTCCCGGTGAGGAAGAAAAGTGGGGAAATCAGGCTCTGTGTTGACTTCAAAAATCTCAACAGGAGCTCAAAGAAAGACAATTATCTCTTGCCCAACATGGAACACATATTGCAAAAGGTAACTGGTGCATCTAGGATATCCATGGTTGACGGATTGTCTGGGTATAATCAGATATTAGTCATGCCCGAGGACAGAGAGAAGACGACCTTCACCACCCCCTAGGGGACATTCATGTATGCCAAGATGTCATTTGGACTTATGAACGCAGGAGCAACTTTTCAACGAGCTATGGATATGGCCTTCATAGGAGAGAAAGACAAGTTTGTGGTGATCTATCTGGACGACATCACAGTCTTCTTCAGGTCTGATATGGAGCACTGTTATCACCTAAGGAGGGTTTTCCTAAAATGCCAGAAGTTTGGCCTTTCTTTAAATCCCAAGAAGTCTATTTTTGCTATGAAAGAGGGGAAGTTGTTAGGCCATATAGTATCAGCAGAGGGAGTGAGGATTGATCCCAGCAAGGTAGAGGCAATTCAGACCCTGTCACTTCCCAGATCTAGGAAGGAAGTTCAGGCCTTTTTGGGGAAGATTAATTTTATGAGGAGATTCATCTCAAATTTTGCTAAGTTGTTCAAACACATCACAGCCATGATCAAGAAAGGAAGTGAAGTAAAATGGACTGCTGAGCCAGGGAAGATTTTGTCCAAATAAAAAGAGCATTGATTGAGGCACCTGTGTTGATCAGTCCTAACTATTCCAAGGATTTTCTAATTTTTTCGTTCGCTTCTTTTGATACAGTAGCAGCGGTCTTGTTGTAGAAAAACGAGGAAGGTCGAGAGCAACCCATTTCCTTCTTCAGCAAGGCATTAAGAGATGCAGAGATCAGGTATGAAATCATGGAGAAACAAGCTTATGCCTTACTAAAAGCTCTCAAAGATTTCAAAGTCTATGTCTTGCACTCAAAAGTGACTGCGTATGTGCCTTCAGCGTCTGTGAAAGATATCCTTATACATCCAGACGTAGATGGAAGAAGAGGTAAATGGATCACCAAGATTTTGGAGTTTGACCTAGAGATAAAGCCCACCAAGTTGGTTAAAGGGAAAGGTTTAGCCAAGCTGATGGCTAAATCCAATTGCAGGGCCTTGGGGGTTAGCTTTATGAATACTTGCTCAGAAAATCCGCCAGCTGAGTCGTCTAGAAAAATCTCTCACGACGACTCATCACTTGCAGAATGCACCTAGTACCGAGACATTTTGTACTTTCTGCAAGAGCTGAAGCCCCCTGATGGAATGGGTAAAATCAAGGCAAGAGCTTTAAATCTCAAGACGATAAGGTATTGCCTCATTGACCAAGTCTTGTACTGGAGAGACCACCTAGGGGTGTTGCTGAAGTGTCTGAGCCCACAGGAGGCCCAGAAAGTTATGTTTGAGTTCCATGGCGACCTTTGTGGAGGGCATCATTTTTGGAAGACCACAGCTCACAAAATCCTTAGGGCTAGGTACTACTGGCCCACCTTGTTCACCGATGTCTGCAGAGAAGTTAGATCTTGTATCAAATGCCAAAGATTCTCAAGAAAGCAACAGCTCAACTCACTGCCCTTAAAGTCGGTGGTAGCTTCAGCACCTTTTCAACAGTGGGGGTTGGACTTCATTGGGGAGATTCATCCTCCTTCAAGTGGCCAACACAGATGGATCCTGACTGCAACAGACTATTTCACTAAGTGGATAGAAGCGGCCCCACTAGGAGTGCTTCTCACAAGGTTATTATCAGCTTCCTGGAGGATATCATAGCCAGATTTGGCTGTCCCAGCAGAATTGTCACTGATAATGCAGCTTCTTTCAAGTCTAAGCCTCTGATTAAGTTCTGTGAACAGTTCAAAATTTCTCTGATTCACTCCACCCCCTATTATCCTCAAGGAAATGGACTGGCAGAATCTTCCAATAAAAGCCTAATCAAGCTCATCAAAAGATTGTTGGAAGACAATAAGAGGGTCTGGGATTCAAAGCTCAAATTCTCTCTATGGGTCGATCGAGTGACAACGAAAAGTTCCCTGGGCACCTCACCTTTTCACCTGGTTTATGGGACGGAGGCTATTTTTCCCTCTCAACTTGTGTTACCTGTAGCAAAATTCTTCCAGGGTCTTGAAGGAGAGCTAGAACATATAGTCAGAAGGATCCATCAAATAGTGGAGGTGCAACAGATTAGGGAACATGTGTCAGACAGGGCCCATAGTCATCAGCAGAAGGTCAAGCAAGATTTTGACAGGAAGGTCACAAAGAAGGAATTTAAGCTCGGGGATTTGGTGCTTAGGTGGGATGCACCTAGGCAGGATAGGGGCAAACACAACAAGTTTGACGCCCTCTAGATCGGGCCCTTTAGGATCACTGAAGTATTCTCAAATAACACTTATAAGTTGTAGGATCTGGAGGGTGGTGAAGTTTTTATGGCCCAGTAAATGGGCATTTCCTAAAAAAATGTTTTGTTTGAGCCGTAGGCGACTCCTTGTTTTGTAAATATTGTCCTTTTAGTTGTTTATTTATTTATTTTCAGCTTAATAGATGACTCCATAGCCCAACAGCAAGGCACTAAAGCTGCAAATAAGTTCTTAGAGCATCGCAGGGATGACTCTATCCCCCATGGAGCCTAATGTTAGCACAAATTCTTGCCAGTTGGTGTTTTCTTTTGGTTTCAGGCCCCTGGTGTAAATGCATAGAAGTGGGATTTGGAAGCCGGTCGAGTGTGTTTTATTCAAAGGCCACAACCATGAGCGTCGAGCACAGCCCACAGAAGAAGCCCATTTCGGGCTTAAAATCAAGCAAGAGGGCACTTTGTCTTTCAACGGCAAAGATCCACAGACAGGGCAGATCGACGACCATCGGGTAAGTTTGGGTCGTAGAGTTGCACGTGGTCAAGGAGAGATCATGGACCAATTGGGTGTTAAGCCACGGATTAATGGTCGTTAAGATCGATGAGAGTATGAACCATCATATCACTCTATGTCGGAAACATATCGTGACCGTCGGATTTCCTAACTACAAATGCATACTAATGCATACTAAAGAAACACACTAGGAAACACACTTTTACCTAACGACACATTAGACCAAGTAGATCTT
>JASDQU010589688.1:86998-102920 GCA_032191745.1 Picea mariana
CTAGGATCACCAAGCCGGCCTTCTCAGCACTGGGCACTCCCCTGATGACATTATCCTGTAGTGCATTGGCACCTTCACACTGATTGATGTGGCTGAGATGCTACTTCTCTCTCCTTTACTTCTACATCTATACCTAATAATGAGTAGTACTTTCTCGTTTTGTTATTTACTTGTAATTTCTTACTTGCTTGTATCTTTATTCTCTTTAGCTTCAGGAGTAGCTTTCGCACTCCCACAGTATGTTGTTATTGGATGTACATTTGAGTCTATTGACCTACTTTTTTGATCTCTCCTGGACATCAGTAAAATCCTCTTATCGTATCTGGAGCACCTCCTTACACTAGAGTTTAGAGATAATAATTTCACATAGTCCAGTACACCTGTCTGGAATAATATAAACACTGGGACTAGTGAACAGAACTATAGCATGAGTTTAAACTTTATACAGACAGACCTAGATTTTGTCGTATCTTTTTATCTTTTTGAGATTCTTACTTGACAAGATTGCTTCTTTGGTACTGCTTAAATACACACTGATTATTTAGTTAGAGACCTAAAGGTTCTTCTTGCAATATCCAGATTCCATCCAGCTGCTTTTAGACAGCTATGAAAGTAAACTGGGGTCTATTTAAGATTCTCTTTCTTGAAGTCCTCATTTGAGTCAAGGCAGAATATCAAGCCAAAAGTTTGGGTTAAATTTTCAATTTTTGTGTGTTTTCTTGTACATAATAAACATCTTAGTCAGTTTTTGATCTCTATTGAGAGAAATGTTCATAAGTTACAACTTTTCATGACAGATGCAATTATTTTACTTTTTCCAGATAATTATTAAGACGTTTAACTGTGGATTGTTTCTGATTACTAGATCCTCTCCTGCTCTCTAATTTGTCATTTTTAGGCCATCACTGCAAATGCCCTGTTACATTTTCTTATTGGTTTGGAATTTTGCCAAATGGCAGGCACTTTCTGTGGCAAGATCAGCACTGACCATGGAGGCCTTACCCAAGCTTCTATCAGAATCTGCGACAATAGATCCAAAGCTCCTAGAGGCAAGGCTCTACCATATGAAAGTTGATATAGGTTTTTTCAATTTTGTTGTAAAGGAAAGTGGCACTGATATTTTATTTTGGATTATTTAGTCCAAAGAAATTAAATTTTATTTTGGATCGTTTAAACAAGAGAAATTAATTTGAAAGCAGGAGTCATTATCTTTGTTTGTTTTTAGTACAGTTATTTTTTTCAGCAATCTTTGTTGGCTCCATGAGCTATTTCTGGATATATATTTTCAAGTTAAACATAATGTGAGGTAAATTTATGTAAAAGCTTATGGATTGGACCTGTTAGGTTGAAAATTCTGATAAGGGCCAGTAAATGTAAGATTGGATCATACCAAAAATGGGAATTAAATCCAGAATGCAATACACAAAGCTAATAAGCATATCAGTCAATTTGGTCTAGCTCGGGTGGTTGAGAGGAGAAGATGTTATCCTCCCCACCTGTTTTAAAATCCCACTTGTAACATGTTCGTTCTTTGTGAGTTGATTGTTGATTGGGGCTCTTCGTGAGCCAATAATTAAATTGGGGCTGTCAAGGTACCAGCAATCTCATTCTCGCCTATGGGCTGGAGGATGGGAAAAATAGTTACATTTAAAAAAAAGAAAAAAGCTAATAAGCATAGTGAGAATTGAGTTTAACAGTCAAGTCAAAGGGTTTAGGATGCTGTCACAGGCTATTGGTTTGATGGTATAGTGGGGGTGTTTCATACTCCCCACCAAGGTTCAAATCCAGAGACATGTTTGTCTCCTGATGGTCTGTCTCGCATAGCAAACCATCTATCTCGCCTGTGTAAGCAGGACTTTGCACGGATTGGACCAGGTGCATGCCCTGGGCATATTTGAATTAGTAGATTCCCCACAGTCGTGGCTTCTTAGTCAAGGGGTTCGTTCTTTTGTGGGTTGTAAGCTGGCTACATTCCATTGCTAAATTTCTATATTGGGGAAGGGCATGCTTGCTACCAAGTTAATCAGAAACATTTCAAACAAAAAAAGAAAAAGGTTTTGGATGTTAACATTGAATAACCAATGAGTGTAAATGTGCTTTTTGTTGTTGTCTGTAACATGGGTATGTGTTATTGCAGGAAATGAACATTATCTTAGATCATCCTAAACTAACTAGGGAGACAACTGTTCGAGATGCAATTATGGAAGTGGCTGCCATCATGGGAGAGAATGTGAAGCTTCGAAGAGGTTTTGCCTTGTCTTCTGCAAATGGCATTGTCTCCTCATATCTTCATACTTCTCCCCAACCAGGTTTGTACTATTTCTTACAGTATGTTATTGGATGCCTTTTATTGTGATGGATAAGGGAATATTGACATCATGGATATACATTTAAGAAATGAGACTTTGTCTGCCTTTCATCTTCTTATTTTTGACACGCGTATCAAAATGAAAATGGCTAATGTCACTTTTCAAGCTGATTTTATTGCCTCAACTGCCACATGTATGATTGCAATGATTTAGATACTAGTGCTCAGAATTAGGGATTGGATCGTTGACTTGGATTTTATCCCATTTCACTCTCTACTAGTAATACAATGAATTCTAGCTATTTGGTACAGATACAATATCCATTAATAAGAGTGGTTTGATTCTGTATTTTATACAGAGCCTATACGCAAGTTGATTATCCTGTGCGATATCATTTGAATAATTTAAGGCAGTCAGAGAAACAAGCCCATTCAATCAGATATGCTTCCTTTTATTTCCCTCTACATCACCAAGCATTATCTGACGTCCTAATTCCACTTTTCAAATGTTTATCCAAAGTTTCCACTATAGTTCCTTCCATATATTTGAAATTCTACAGAGATTAAAGCAATACATAATTTACAGGCAGGTTTTGCCTTGATGTGAGTATGCACATCATCGTCCTCTTTGAAAGTAGTAAAAGAAAATGAAAAAAATGGCTACATAAAGGTAAAATAGAGCAAACAGAATAGTTAAGCTCAGTTACGCTTCACTTCCATGCATTCTGTCTCTTCGTAAGTTATTGTTGGCACTCCCCATAAATAAAAGTCTAAGGAAATTGGGACTACTACCACAACTTGGACTAGATTGTTTGTTCAGAGATTTGTCTCAAATAATCATTGTGTTTGTGGATGCAGGGCTCGGTCGTATGGTTGGCCTCTTGACATTGGAATCTGAAAAAGGGGGTGCACCAACAGAAGTTCTTCAAAGGGTGGGCTCAAATCTTGCAATGCATGTTGTTGCAGCTAGGCCTCTGTTCCTCTCAAAGGATCATGTTGCAGCCAAAACACTAGAGGCTGAGCGTGATATCCTCAAAACTCAGGTACCATGTTTTGGAACTTCATACATATTACATGGTGTGTTGAAACTTGAAAGTGCTATATGAGTGTGCTGAAAGTGCTATATATGATCCTTTTAATTGAGCAAAAAGATAACCCAGATAAGTATGTTAAAACTAAAAAACACAAAAGTGCAAGGTTCAAGCCCAATCTGACCTATGAGCTTGACGCCACGAATCATAGCTGAGTCTTTTTGAAGGACATTAAATTCACCAGTCAAATAAGTAAAACTGAAAACCGGTACTATAATGCAACATGTCTTACTTTCACACTGGCATCCAAATGAGTCACTTGTGACTAGATAGTCAAAATATGTTTATCATTGTGACTATGTTTCTGCTTCAATTTTCTGAACTCTTTTTCGCCTGTTTTGACAGGCTGCCACATCTGGCAAACCTCAAGTTGCTATAGAGAAAATGGTAGAAGGACGGTTAAGGAAGTTTGTGGAGGATATTGCACTTTTGGAGCAGAAGTTTGTCATGAACGACAAAGTAAATGTCAAGGTATGCAGGGGAAATGCACCGAAGTAAAATATCTTATTGTTTTTGGTAGTTCTCCTTTGTGCTTTGTTCTCATTCTATCTTTTCATGTTCCATTCCTCTAATGATTAATCTAAGATTCAGAATGGCATAAATCAAAATTCTTGACTGGAGAGGATTGGGAGAGATTCTCATTAATGGAGCTGAGGAAACCTATTTTTTGGGCAAAAGGGGGACTGAACAAAAACATCATGTCTGGGAAGGCCAGGGGGATTCTATGGGAAACTGCAAATGTCAGAGTAAACTGTGGCCTGCGAGTAGTAGGAGTTGGCACTGATTGATTGATGTTTGCATTTGGGTTTACAAAGTTTCACATTGAGGTGGCAGGATTCAAACCTATGCCCCCCTGTACCAAAATCAAATGTGCTAACCAGGCTTCTCTGCACCTTGTGTGACCCCTACTAATTCCAATGAAAATTCATTCAATGACTGCAGATGTGTGTCATTGATGACCACCAAAACCAATCCCTCACTTGTTCCTAATTTGTTTGGTCCATTCAATGACTACCAGATGCACCAAGTAAATTGATTCAATATATCTTAAGAGGCCTCTTGGAGGCATTAGCTGTATTTTTCATTCAAATTGATGGATTACAAATTTTTCTGTAAGTCATATGTGGATTGATTAGCTCTTTTGGAGAATTCTCATTTTTTTATTTACTACAAAAATTTGGTGGAAGGACAGTTAAGGAAATTTGTGGAGGATATTGCACATTTGGAACAGAAATTTGTCATGAAAAACAAAGTAAATGTCAAGGTATGCAGAGGAAATGTACCCAAGAAAAATATCGTATTGTTTTTGGTAGTTTCCCTTAGTGCTGATTGTTATCCCCGATTCCTAGGGATAACTAAGGAGATGATGTCTTGAGGTCCTCAGGTTGCAGACATGGAGTACCGAGAGACAACTTAACCAACAATGTCCACTTGCATAGACAGAGACCCACCTCGCCACCACAACGCCAGGTTCATCACGACGGTATCCACCACATCAGTTGGCTTCCGGAAGACATTGGGTATTGCTCCATGAGGTACAAGCCATGTGTCATGGTGAGTGTCATTTCAATATTTGAGGCATTGAGTTTGTTGCATCTATAACTGCTTTTGATTTTGTAACGTCTGCTTGAACATTATGCTCTTTGCCCTGTTTCACTTTGGTGGTTGACATTGTGCCCTAGTAAGTGGGTCACCCTTGGGGATAGGTTTACTACTGGGAGGCCCTCTTGACGAGTCATTGTGCCATTCTCGACCATACTTGTCACTTTCCACACCTCATCCCCTCATCTCCTTACCTTTTGGGATTTTGGGGTGTAATGACCCAAGAAGGGGTTGTCCCTCATTTCATGGGAAGAAGGGGCTGAAGGCCCAGAGGCTTGTAGCTGGTAAAAGTTAAAAGCCAACCATTAACCTTCTAGATGCTCCCCCAAGGATCCCAAGGACAATGAAATGTCTCTCATAAGAAATTGATGGGACCCTCAAAAAATAACTAATACGAAATGCCAACCAAGGTGGAGCATCTGTGGGAACTGTTTTTAATGCTTAGGTAGAAGCCCCGCACATGTTTTCAACTTAGGGAAGCGTGATGTGACTAGGGTAGAGTCAAGGTGGACACTGTTTTTCATGCTTAGGTAGAAGCCCCACCTTGGCTTCAACATTGAAACATCTTAAAAGAATAAAAGGGGCAATAAATGGGCTTGGAAAAAGGTTGCATTGAAAACGAAGGTGCAACACACCTACGAAGGTACCCATAAATGAGACACTAAAACCCCTTGTATATCATGAATCCCATGCTCAAAAGTCTTGCCCCCATCCATGTCACCTCATCCACATGACTTAGAAAGAGGTCCACTCGGGAAACACTCCTAAACTTGAGGTACGATTCACCCAATAGGTCGCTTTGTCAACCCTCCCATACCTAAACTTGGCAAATTGTATAGGGTCTTTGAGCACTTGTTTATTTTGATGAGGTAGTTTGGATGTACATCCTTAGATGGCTCTTTTATTGATTTGATTTATTCATCATGGTGCATTTGACTTGAGATCCTTGGAGGGGGTATTCATTGTCTTTGCAGGACCTAGTTGATGGAAAATTTTGGAAGGACAAGCCTAGCTTGGGCTTCCTTGGGGATTGAAGCCCACAGGTTGGATACCAGGGCCCACACATTGGATGATGATGATGATGATATGCCTCTGGAGGCCTAGACGACACCTTGGAGGATCTCACCTATCCTTACAAGCCAAACAACTTGCCTCTGGAGGCCAAAACGTCACCTTTAAGGGCTTGATGTCACCCTAGGGCTAGGGTTTGGTGGTGATTGGAGACACTTGGCACGTTTTGAGGGAGGGAGCCCTTGGATCATGGAGGAGAGGCTTACCTTGAAGACATTTGGCCTTTGGAGGCCTAGCGCACTCATCTCCAATCCAACGACTTGACCTAAAAGTGCCAAAACGTTGCCCCAAGAGGGTGACGTCATGTTTCTAGGGTTTATCTTATTTGCAAATTATGAATTAAAAAATGTTATTTTGGCAAAGGGGCAAGAGTAAGGGTTGTTGTCCCCTTATCTTGTGGTTTACCCTTTGAATGTGGACAAACTATGTTTTAGAAGATTTGTATAAATAGAGATCATTTCTATATAATTTTGATAGAGCTCTCCCATTGTGAGAAGACTACATTGGCTGAAATTTTTGCTATACTTGGGTATTTTTGGTATCTCTCTCTCGCAAATGATTTTTGATGTATCTCTTTATGAATGGATGAGCTAAGGTGGTGCACACCTCTTGGAGACTCTTGTTCTTGCTTATGGATGGTTTGTCTCTGTGAAACTAGGGTTTGATCTTGCAACTCTCTTGGTTTTGGTAAGGAAAATCTGCATTCTACTTGCTCTTTTCATGATATTGTTGGTTAAAACCCTAGGAGTATAAGTGCATACACCCTCCATCAAGTTCTCTTCATTTGCTAGTTTACAAGTCTTTTATTGCAAGGTACCTTGGAGGAGTACAAGGGTGTACACCCTCCTTGATCTACCTTGAGTTTGGTTTACATGCCCTAGGGAGTAAGAGGATTTACACCCCTAGGGATCTTGTTGATCTAACTTGTGTTTTAAAGACTCCATTCACCCTTTTTTTAAAAGACACTAATCTGAAATTTGCATTGAAGATATAAATTGTCTGCTTAGGTAAACGTGATTTAGCGAGATATTAATATTGTTCAAGTTGGAATCTATTGTTGATGCTTTGAGGTTGCTAAAGCCTCTAGGGCATCTTAGTCTACTTAGTTCTTGGTAGCTACAACTAAATTAAATCTACAACCATTAGGGCTGCAACAAATCATTCTCCTTTTGATTCATAACTCACATTTCAACCGTCAGAATTTGCTAAGAATTTGCTAGCATAATCTACTAGTCCTAGCGCGTCTTTTGGGTGGATTTTTTGTGATTTTTGGTGGCTGATTTTTTTGCTGTAACAACTTGTTTGCTACAGCCATAAGGGTGCAATTATATCTCTGCAATACTTGTCTATAACAACCTTGCATTGATATGCTAAAATCTATGCTTTCATACTTGAGTTGTGCATGTGTTTACTAGCTTATCTCTTGCATCATTTGTTAGACTTTTAGCATCTTGTTTAACAGCTCTAATAATCATTTGTTGGTTGATATATATCTTTGTTGATTACTGCAAATAGGGACAACAAGATTAACTTGCTTGTCCACTTAACATATAGCTTGTACACTTGGCTTTTCTTGTGTCTCGGGTAGGTACAAACACTTTCCGCATGTACTCAAAGACTTGGCAACCTTAAACCACTTCTGAGACATATCATCAAAGCCATCTTCCACTTAGCAACTTGACCTATAGGTGCATTCATTTCATCATCTCACTTTTCATCTCATTTCCCCCTAGGGTCACCCAGGATTCCCCCCTTGAGGTGATCACTTAATCTCTAAAGTGACGAGGTCACGTGAATACCTATCTGAGGTGACAATGGGTAGGTATTCTCCTAGTTGTTGTCATCTTGTGGTTTGGATTGGGCTTTGCCCAACCTACAATTTGTTCGATAGCACTGATCAACCCCTTTCTTCGATTCTGGTTGTTCTCATTCCATCTTTTCATGGACCATTCCTCTAATCTAATATTTAGATCAACATAAATCAAAATTGTTGACTGAAGAGGATTGGTAGAGATTCTCACAAAAGGGGCTGTTAAAATCTATTTTTGGGCATAAATGGGGACTAAATGAAACTATTGTGGCTAGGAAGGTCCTGGGGATTCTATGAGAAATTGGAAACACTAGATTAAGCTATGGCCTGTGATTGATGAGGTGACATCGAATGATTAATGTTTGCATTTGGGTTTACTAAATTTCACATCAAGGCAACAAAATTTGAACCGAGGGCCCTCGGTACCAAAATCAAATGCACTAGTTCAATTGCGCTGCACCTTGTCTCACCCCTACTTATCCCAATGAAAATTCATTCAATAAATGCGGATGTGTGTGATTATTAAACTCCAGAACCAACCTCTCACATGTTCTTAAATTGTTTGGTCCATTTGGTGACCACCACATGAACGAAGCAAATTGATTCAATTTATGCTAGAGGTTGCTTGGAGGCATTGATTGTATTTTTTGTTCAAATTGACAGATTACTAATTTTTCCAAAAGTCATATGGGAATTGATTGCCTCTTTACAAGAATTCTCATTTGGTTATTTACTACAAAAGTTTGGAATGAGGAGAGGTCCAAACTCTAGACTTTAAGTATCAATGCTATTGTTTACAAAATGGTCTCTTGTATTAAAGTATTAAAATATTAAGAAAGCAACTTTTTCAAAATCTTTTCCTTTGAGTCTACTTAAGGTTGTTCTATACTATTTTTTGTATAGTTCTAGCACATTATACATAAGGATATGTCATTACAATTGCCATATTGGCAATTGTAATAGTCAACTTTGAACGACATACATTAAATAAATATCAAGCTACATAGAGCTAGTAATATGTTTGCCTAAAGGATTGCTGGATGGAAGATTTTCACAATAGTATGTGCAAAACAAGCATGAACTTATGTCTTCTGCATTTTTCTATTCTCTGGACATGTTATATTATTATCAATAGATTTCTCATAGACATCTCATCATGCCTTTTGTCGCGATCCTTCCTCTTACCCACATTTCAGAAATTTTATCATTGCCTCCTTTGTTGCAAGAAATGCATCTATATTTGACAGAGGAGATGTGAGTTGCCAACGTCCCTTCATCACCCCCCCCAAAATCTTCTGGCACACCCTCTTCCCCTGCCATTCCATGTCCCTATCAACCTTGACCCCCAATCCATGTTCACCCATATGACTACCGTCCTCTATGATGTACTCGGACAATCTTCCATTCTAGTCACCTCCCCCTCGTCATCATGTCACATGTTCTTTTATACTAATATTTGTCTAACAATTTGGGAGAAGACTATCGGTAGAGTGACAAATGAGGAGGGGTTCTAGGTCAAGTTCTTTCAACATGCTATACATTCTCTTGTTGATTACTTTGCTGATTAATTTTAGCCATGTTTGCTTGGGGATTCCACAAACATGGTACCACCATATTGTTCACTCAATTCACAAATTGGGGTATTTTKCTAATCGAAACCATTACTAGATGATCATGGTGGGCCACACATTCTCTAAGCTTCACACTGCTATCCTTTGCTTGAGAGGAGACATCATCRGGTTAGAGGATGGGTAGATTTTTGACTTGAGCACTAGACCAATAATCATATCCTCAACCTCCGAGTCATCATCAAAGAGGTGATACATTGCTCTTTGAAAGTCTTATGTTGTTTTGTCGACTTTTGAAAAGATTTTGACTCGGTCTTGAGGGAGGCCTTGTTCTAGAGGATTAGAGACATTGGCATATCAGAGATGCTTATCATGCCTATTATCCATCTCTATGAGTTCGTTCTTGATCAACTTCGCATAACACATGGAGTGTCATATTTTATCAAGAGCACCATTGGGGTGAAACAAGGTTGCCCTCTCTTCCCTAAATTATTTGGGATCTATATGGATGAGCTGGAGTATTTCCTACATGACCATATCCAACCTAGTGATGGTTGTCTCCTCCACCATCTCTTGATCTCCATCATCCTCTTTGTAGATGACATGGTCCTCTTGGTCTCTACCACGAAGGGTTTATAGAGACCACTAGATGCCTTTTCTAGCTTCTGTGATCTTCCACAATTGATGGTCAACTTGGGTAAACTAAGGTTATGATCTTCAATGGGTCAAAGAATCTATTCTCAAATTACCACTTCTACTTTTGGAGGGTAGAGATTGAGATCACCACAACTTACCCATGGGGGTTTAGTTCTCAAGGCACAGATCTGGTTTGAGAAGGGATCTCCAGTCCCAGATCAACAAGGACTATGACTCCCTCGCTCTTCTTGAGAGACATGTTTTTAGAACCATTTTTAGGATATCTCGTTCAAGATGGACCTCGTGGACAACATTATTTGGCCCATAATTCTTTACAACTCTGAGATTTGGGGACCTAGTTTACTAGAGTCAAATTGGTCCATGATGGAGAGAGCTCAAGTTCTTAAGCCTCGTTGCATTATCGAAAGCAAGAGGATAGTTTCCCAACCCATCGTTTGGGGAAAATTCATGGCCCACCCCTTTTGGATTGAAACCATTTTCGGATTGGTCTCACTTTTGCATCTAATTTGAAGCTTCACTGACTTGATCACTGGTAGGGATCATTATCCTTATCTTGCACATTGCTCCTTGGAGGCCATTGCCTTGATTATTCCTCTTAGGTGAGTTCACTGTTGGTTTGCAGCGGTCATATGCCTACTATAGTTAGTTGGTATCTCAATGCACCCACCCCAATTTATATATTCCCTTAATGCCCTTGGTCAATGTTGGCACAGGGGCAGACCCAGGGTTCAACGCTTACAACATCGCACCAACAAATCCCTAACTACCGGCCCTTTCAGCAACATCTGCGAAGCAGATGAAGTCTCACCCGAGGTAGAGGCAGGGGTGGTTGCAGGAATCAGATGTCTGCAACCTTAGTTGGGACACAGATCTGTGATTGTAACACCTTAACAGAGCACTTAGCAGTTATAGTTCATTAATATTCAGTCTTAGTTTACAGTGCAGCTAAACCCTAATAATAGATCAGCGCAGTATTCACACAGATCCAATAGATTCAAGCACGAAGCATACCAACATAGATCAGATCTAGCATTCATTCACATTCTTCAGCACTAAGCTACCATATTAGATTCTTTTAAGCATATAGTAGTTCACTAAGCATTTAACCACATAAACAAGAGAACAACCATAAAGCACAAAGCAACCACAACACGGGATATACGTGGTTCACCCCCACCCTGGGGCTACGTCCACCAACTCTTCTTCTTTATTTCTTTCTGTCAATATTCTACATGCACAGAGCCATGATATCTTACTCCGCAGAGGACAGGAGATCTGCGTGCACTCCGCTAGATCCTCCTTCCCTGAGTTACAACAGAAAGCCTCTTCGCAGTCTCTTACAGTCACTTGCACTTAGCCTTGCAAATCTCACACAGTATGCACAAAGCATTTACAGTCATCGCTTGCACTTAGCATAACACCAAAAACCTCTTCTCCAACCTTCTCTTACATTGCCTAGACTTCTATTTATACATTACAAAGAGGGTCTAAACATGGGTAAACCCATGGGCCGACATCCCCATACCCGTTACATAAGCCCAAAACCCAAAAAGCCCTAAAAAGGGGCCGAGATCCCGTGATCTCTGCTTCGACTAGCGCTCCGCCTTCGACAGCCTATCGAAGTCCCCAAAATAGGTCAAACATGACCAAGGATCCTCAAAACTTGGTCAAGGGCCAACAGGCCCCCAACACTCACCTGTGACTCGTCCCGAGTCACTCTGGTTTGGGTAGCTCTGCTTCAGAAGCCTCGAGCTTGGCTCGAGCTGCTTCGACTTGTTGCTGCGCCATGACCCTGCTCGACGAACTCTTGGATAATTGCTTCGTTGACTGGTCCCTCTAAGCGTTGTTCAGCTGCTGTGACAACTTGCTCTAGTTCTGCTCCTCGGCCTTCAATCTCTGCGAATAGTTGGCAAGCCTCATCTTGTGTTGGAACCATTTGTTGGCACAGGGGCAGACCTAGGGTTCAACGCTTACAACAACTCACCAACAAAACCCTAACTACCGGCCCTTTCGGCAAAACCTGCGAAGCAGATGAAGTCTCACCCGAGGTAGAGGCAGGGGTGGTTGCAGGACTCAGATGTCTGCAACCTTAGCTGGGACACAGATCTGTGATTGTAACACCTTAACAAAGCACTTAGCAGTTATAGTTCATTAATATTCAGTCTTAGTTTACAGCGCAACTAAACCCTAATAATAGATCAACACAGTATTCACACAGATCCAATTGATTCAAGCACTAAGCATACCAACATAGATCAAATCTAGCATTCATTCACATTATTCAGCACTAAGCTACCATATTAGATTCTTCTAAGCATATATCAGTGCACTAAGCATTTAACCACATAAACAAGAGAACAACCATAAAGCACAAAGCAACCACAACACGGGATATACGTGGTTCACCCCCATCCTGGGGCTACGTCCACCAACTTTTATTCTTTATTTCTTTCTGTCAATCTTCTACATGCACAGAGCCATGATATCTTACTCCATAGAGGACAGGAGATTTGCGCGCACTCCGCTAGATCCTCCTTCCCTGAGTTACAGCACAAAGCCTCTTCGCAGTCTCTTACAGTCACTTGAACTTAGCCTTGCAAATCTCACACAGTATGCACAAAGGATTTACAATCATCGCTTGCACATAGCATAGCACCAAAAACCTCCTCTCCGACCTTCTCTTACATCGCCTAGACTTCTATTTATACATTACAAAGAGGGCCTAAACATGGGTAAACCCATGGGCCGACATCCCCATACCCGTTACATAAGCCCAAAACCCAAAAAGCCCTAAAAAGGGGCCGAGATCCCGCGATCTCTGCTTCGACTTGCGCTCCGCCTTTGACAGCTTGTCGAAGTCCCAAAAATAGGTCAAACATGACCAAGGATCCTCAAAACTTGGTTAAGGGCCAACAATCAACTCTTATTGACTAAGCGAGAGTTGAATAGGATTATTTGAGAGGACATTTATAAGGAGTATGTTCAGGTTAATTGGATTGCCTCGCTAGGTGGGTTGAATCCAATATGGCCTTCTATGTAGAGCTCTTCATGGAGTTTAGGGGTGACCTCAATGTTTGACCTCCTTACAATGGATGCATGGTCTTAATATCCCTCTAGGCCAGTTTTGGGTTGGCTCACATTAGCTTTGGGTCGAAGCTAAACATCATATCACGTCGACAGACATGATTTGCTAGCTTTTCCATCTTCAAGAGATCAAGAGAGAGGAGCACTTCATCTTTCCTTGCCCCATCTATTATGAGGTGCATGGATGGTATACTTCTATTTTTAAGGAGTCCCCAAACTTGCTTTCCACCTTCTTCAGATTTAGATCAACGATGCTTGGCCTTGTTCATGAGGGAGCCCCTCAGACTTTGATCGCACTCACTCTGGCCAACCCCCCCTTGACTAGACACTATCAAGATAATTACATCTTTTGGTGCTCCTAACAGACAGGGGCACCAAGAGGTAGACACTCAACAACACCGTATCAACCATTGGATTTGCAAGTCCCTGGGAGGCAATATATGTTTTGCTAGTGAGACCCTTATGAAGATGTTGTCTTAGATGCTGGATAATTCACACAACATTGACAAACAATTGGCTTCCTCTAGATATCAGTAGCGGGTTGCATTGTCTAGACCACAAGACACGCCACATACTAGCTCTTCTAGGTCTTCCAATGAGTTATTTATCAAGAGTTTCTTTTGTACGATGTCAAATGTTAGGAGAGATGCAAATACTGAGATTCTTGGCTCGGGGGAGGGAAGTTATGTTGGTTTTGGAGCCTGATTATCTTCCTGATTCAGAGGTCTTTGTTTTCAGCCGTGTTTATACCCCATGAAGACTTTACACCACGAAAGAATGTACACTCCTCCACGCGGGGGAGGGCAGAGGGGGGTTACCCCCTCTGCGGGGTTCGGGGGCAAGCGAGCCCCCGAAGGAAAAATTGCCTTGTAAATGTATATTATAACTTCATTGTAAATCTGGACCGTTCATTATAAGGTCGCAGATCTGACGGTAGAAGATATGTTAGGGGTTTTTCCCCTAGAAGGAAACCCTCTTTTATGAGGGAAATGTATTGCAACTATGTATCCTTGTGAATATTATATTTTGAGAGAGGAGACAGTGAGAGAAAGAAGAGGAAGTTACAATGGGTGTGCTGTAGGTTGTATCCCTTCATTTGCTGGATAATAATAAAGGAAGGACCTGACAATTTCTCTGGTGGACGTAGCCCACACTGGGTCAACCACGTATATTTGTGTCTCTATTGTATTGTGTATCTTCTGTGTTTTATTTCCGCATTTGTTTTATTTTATTGCTTCGCGATCCTGTTTTTCAAACAACTGGTATCCGAGTGAAAGGTAACTTGTAGGAAAAGAGGGTTTCTGGTTCGAGTGGGAGCAATGGTAGAAGATGGAAAGTTTGGGGTCGAGAAATTTAACGGCCAAAACTACCAGTTATGGAAGATGCAGATGGAAGATTATTTATATCAAAAGGATCTATTCCTACCATTGGGTGGAATAGCAAAGAAGCCGACGGCCATGAAGGACGAAGAATGGGAGGTTCTTGACAGAAAGACACCAAGAACGATACAATTGATCCTGGCAACGTCGATGGCTTTCAATTTTTCGAAAGAAAAGACAACGAAGGAGTTGATGGACGCAATGGCTAAATTGTATGAAAAACCCTCAATGTCCAATAAGGTATTTCTAATGAAGAGATTATTTAATATGAAGATGTCAGAAGGTGGGTCTGTTGCAGATTATTTAAATGAATTTAATACGGTTACTAATCAACTAAGTTCTATAAAAGTGGACTTTGATGATGAGGTTAGGGCTCTTCTAATCTTGTGCTCATTGCCAAAAAGCTGGAACAGCTTGGTCATGGCTATAAGTAACTCTGGCTTTGGTTCAAATACTTTAAAATTTGATGATGTTGTTGGTGTTATCCTTAGTGAGGAAATGCGACAGAAAAGCACAAGTGAGACATCAGGTAATGCGTTGAACATGGAGAATAGGGGAAGAAAAAAGGATAGAGGAAAGGGCTTAGGGAACCGCGGGAATTCTAGGAAGGGTAGATCCAAATCCAGATTCCAGGGTCCCTTATTCATCAGCAGTTGGCAGTTTGATGTATGCAATGGTTTGCATAAGACCAGATATTGCACATGCAGTGGGAGTTGTGAGCAGGTATATGAACAATCCATGTAAAGAACATTGGGAGGCAGTAAAGTGGATCCTCAGGTATTTGAGAGGTACTGCTACTCATGCATTATGTTTTGAAGGTTCAGACACTGTTCTACAGGGATATGTTGATTCAGATATGGCAGATGATAAAGATAGCAGGAGGTGCACCACATGGTATGTTTTTACTGTAGGTGGAACAACAATAAGTTGGATTTCGAAACTGCAAAAGGTTGTTGCACTTTCAACAACAGAGGCAGAGTATGTTGCTGCTATAGAGGCTAGTAAAGAGATGATTTGGTTACAGAGGTTTATGGAGGAATTGGGACAGAAGCAAGAGAATAACAGGTTGTATTGTGACAGTGAGAGTGCCATTCATCTTGCAAAGAACTTAGCCTTCCATTCGAAGACTAAGCATATACAACTCAGGTACCATTTCATACGATCCGTCTTGGAAGATGGACATTTGAAGTTGGAAAAGATACACACTAGCCAGAATCCTGCAGACATGTTAACTAAGGGAGTAACCAGGGAGAAATTGAGTTCCTGCTCAGTTTCAGTTGGTCTTCAAGCATGAAGATGAAGATGAGAAATTTGCCAGGTCCAAGAAGGTTCATAGTCCAGCGGATACAACA
>JASDQU010589689.1:62777-76805 GCA_032191745.1 Picea mariana
TAATTTCTTCTTCTCAGGGTGTGTGTTCAGATCCGAATTGTTTATCCACTTTGCTCTGCATTCGCGTGGCTCTTGTCCTTAATTCTGCAATTTAAAGTATTCTTTCAGACAATTTGGGTGAAAACTAGCACATTTCGTGGAATTTGAGGTGAAAACAGTCCACAGCTTTGAATTTTATTTTAAAGAAGTCTATATCCTTAAATCGAATTAAGTGAAAAATAGGTCAGAGTGGCCGGACTTGTGCAATTTAAAATTTAAAGTATACTTTAGAACTATCCAGTGCAAAACGGTTACATCTTCTAAAATTTGATGACGAAAACATTCCATAGCGTTACATTTGATGTTTAAAAAGTCCATATTCTTAGTTTCCAGTGGAAAATAGGTCAAAAGTTCCCATTTTGTGCGATTTAAATAATTATTCCCAGCTATTTGGGCCAAAACTGGTACATTCCGTGAAATTTGAGGTGAAAACAGTGCATATCGTTACATTTAATTTTAAATGAGTAAAATTTCAGTGGAAAGTAGGTCCGAGTGGAGATTTATATTTAATCTTAGATTTCTGGAGGAAGATAGACTCAGCGGTTACAACTCTTCTGTTCTTCCAGGCCCCATGATCAGTTTCTAGACCTCCTTTTTATTGTTTTGAGTAATCGCATACAAATTTGAGTAACTGAAACTATTTTTTATTTTTCAAAACCTTACAAATTACAAACAAAAAGGTCAAATTATGTAGACATGTTACAACACTAAAAGATCTCAAAAATTAAATGCATATTAGATAAAGACATAACTAGCACAACGACTTAACTTGTTGCCGATGAATGCCGATAGGCAATAGGACTGAGAGACTAGAGGGTATGATTTAGAGGAAGCATTCTAGAGATAATTTCTTGACTATTTAGAGGCCTACACTCGCAACAAGTAAACAATGTTGTATCTGATCATAAGCTTATTGTTTATCCTTTGATCCTCCGAACAATTTTGGTCCTATACCCTTCAAATTTAACCCCTTTGATGACAGAATGCTAATGTTTTGTGTTTGGTTTTAGAGACTTGGAGGCAGTGTGTTTCAGGCTCTCCAAATTTTATTTGGCAGTCCAAGTTGAAAGCAGTTAAACAGGGTTTGAAGCACCAGGAAAAACTTGCATATGTGACTCGAGGTCAGGAAAGGCTGAAATATCAAAAACAATTAGAAGAGATTCAAATAACATTGGAAAATGAAGAGGTCATGGAGCAAATGATGCAAGAAGAGAGATACTTCAAAAAAGGAAGAAGGAGACTTGTGATTAAAATCCTAAAGTCTATGGTTGAAAGCCAAAAATAGGAATACTTCATTTTTTTTCATAAACAAACTAAAGCAAGTCGTGAAGTCTATGGTTGAAAGCCAAAAATAGGAATACTTCATTTTTTTTCATAAACAAACTAAAGCAAGAAGGCATAAAAACACACTAAAAAGGGTATATAAAGAGAATGGGACTAGTGTGCAAGAGTTTGCAGAAATTAAAGAAGCAGCGAAACTACATTTTTAAGAGCTTTGTACAATGGGAGAGAAACAAAATGATACAAAAGTAAGAGAAATGTTAGAGTACATACTATAGTTGATAGCCAGCCAGAGAAGAGAATATGGCATTGCTACAAGAGATAGAAGAAGAAGAAATAGCTCAAGTTGTTTGGAGTTTGGAATAAGATAAAGCTTCGGGCTCTAATGGTTTCAATATCCACTTTTTTAGGTGCTTTTGGGAATTGGTGAAATACAATTTGAAAAAGATGTTGAATTATATTTTGAAAAAGAAAAAAATGGGTGGTGGAACTAACTCTTCTTTTTTGGTTCTTATCCCAAAGGAGGTTAATCTCATGCCAGGGTGTTTTCCATTCACAAGCTTTGGGAGATTTTGCTGATAGATGATCCTTGTTGTATTATCTTATGATAACTTCATAATCCCCCTCAGCCATTAGCTTCTGAAAGCCTTCTTTGATGACGATGTGAAGGCCTTTCTGGGCCACCAAAGAGGGTGCCCATCTCCCTTCGCATAGTTGTTTCTATTGTAAACTGCCCTCGCCAATCTAACTGAGCAGGGCAACTTCTAATAGATAATTAGTATGATTTTTCCGTCGGACAGTTAATTAAATAAAAACAATGCTTGTCAGTCAGAAATAAAACAACAAGTTTCTTATTGTTGTTGTAAACAATAACTGCCTAGTCTAATAAAAAGGGTGTCTTCTTGCTAAAAATACAATGGATGGTCATTTACTTCTCAATTCCAATATTGTTCTCTTTCATTCTCTGCGTATTTTGTATTGTGCAACATTTTATTTTTGTGCCAGTCTATTCTATTGTTGCATTTTAAATTTTGCATATAGAATTGCGGATCAATTGGTATTAGAGCTTGGATCCAAGCTAGCTTCTGCTCAACCACAGAATTCAGAAGAGAGGCCATCCAACAGATTTTTTTCTCAGAGCCAAACGTCCTTCTCGGGACTTCGAGTGCGTCCTCCTCAAGGTTTCCAACATGTTCATCTTTCACCATTCTCCAACATCCAGTGACAGATCGACATTCGTGGTGAATAAAAAATATGTCTCCGCAAAGAGAGCCATCTACGTAGGATTATGCATCCACTACCACAGCTTCAATTTGGGATTTAACGATGGCTCTCCAGGAGCTACTCCATCTGCAATAGTGCAGAGCTCCAACACCCAGGCAACTCAATACGTGCTTCCAATTACCGAAGTTTGCGGGCCAAATGATTGGCGAGAATGTCAACTCTTGGCTTCACAGTTTTTCCACATACTTATGTACATGTCCTGAGATGACGGAAGACATGAAGCTTCAAATAACTAGTCTGCAACTTGAGGGAATTTGCGCAAACATGGTGGGACACTCGACTGGAGACTTATTCCTAGGTCATGGATAGAGGTGACCCGGTCGAGACACAGACACCACACATAAGAACGTGGGATGGATTCTACCAGGCTCTCAAAGAGTGATTTTATCGACTGGGATATCGCTAGAACCTCCTCGCCAGATGGTTACAGCTCTGAAAACTGGCCAATCAGTCTGTACAGGGATACATTGACATCTTTTGTAAACTGCGCATCCAGCTCCATATCATCGATCCAGAAGAGGTATTGATTGTCAAGTTCAATTATGGATTATTGTTAAGTTTTCTTTATGAAGTTGATTTGTTTGAGAGTTATTCCTTGGACAAGGCCTTTCTTCAGGCCTTGGTCGTCGAGCGTAAAGTGACCTCTCGAATCCGCTCACCCCAACCCGGATATGAACCTTCTATTTTTGGCCCTTCTCAGGTTGTCCCTACCACCACCTCCACACATCGAACGATGCCCTGGTGTACCTTCCACAAGACCAAACCGCATGCTTCTGCTAACTATCGGGCACTTCAAAATATTCACCCCAACAAAACTCGTTTTGTAGAGGTCACTAAGTCCAATTCCCTTGACCCCACTGAAGTCATTTCTCTCAAGAATCCTACAAAATTTGACCCATCTTTAATTCTGATGACCACTAATGAACACGACACCGCTCGTGTGCCCTTGTTTACCCACAATTGTCAAATTAAGCATGAATTGACTACTCTCATCCTAGAAAACGGAAGCCAAAAGAACCTCATCGCCCGGGACTTGGTCCAACGCCTACAACTCCCAACTATTCTACACCATGAACCATATCAGCTTGAATGGGTACAAAAGGAACGCTCGCACCTCACTGTCTCTCGGTGTTGTGCGATGACTTTCGCTATTGGCCCTTTCCGGGATACTTTGGTGTGTAATGTTTCTCCTTTAGATTGTGTCGATCTATTACTTGGACTCCCCTACCAACAGGCACGGAACATTGTTTATCATGCTAAATTCCATAAATACCACCTGCAACATGAGGGACGCACCTATGTTCTCACCTCCTCTACCCCTCACTCCACATAGCCTCTGACCAGACAAGCAACCATTAAGCAAGTAAATATGAACAAATAAGTTTCCTTGTGTTTGGTTCGCCACATTAAACTAGACCATTTGACCAACTCAACACCTTAGGACATGGCTCCCCCACTCCCAGAAGTTGTCAATGTCTTTCCCCAACCCACGGGACTACCCTCGTATTGCTCTATTGAGCACACCATTGATCTCATTCTGAAATTCTCTTTTCCCAATGCCCCTTCATATTGCCTTGCTCCCCAAGAAGATGATGTGATAGCACGCCCACCTGACCAACTTTTGAATTCAGGCCCTACTCCACCTTCATTGTTTCCTTGTGCATCTCCAACATTTCTTATGCCAAAACAGGTTTCTGTTCCAGTAGTCTCCACTAGCAGACTATACTCCAACACAAGTCCCACCTTATTATAACACTTTTCCTAACGGTTCCTCTTTTTCCAAACAAATTATTGAGAAAGATTTAGCCAAAACGAATTCTTGCAAATGCAGTATAGCGAGACAAATTCATTTGCAGAGGCATCCCTTCTTATTTGGAGCAGTTAATCAAACAAGGTGTATTGGACACACCCGTTGTTCCTCTAGGGAGCTTGTATTTAAGGGAAATGTTGAGGCAGATAACAAAGCGCTAGCTGATCAATACCAAGTGGGGTCTGCACATCACCAACAAGAAAAACAATCAACACAGTGTTATACCCATACTTTCATTCAACGCCATCTTCAACTAGTCGATGCATTACCAACTACACTAGAGCGTGCACAACAGAGGCCTCATAAAATTCACACGCCATTGTTCTTTCACCCATAAGCTCATGTGTGGCTCTTGCAGGACAAGCACCGATTTTGAGGAAAACATCATCAGTTTCACCCACTCGGATATGATCCCGACATAGTTCGAGAAAGCATTAGAGAGAATGCACTGCAAATTTCTTCATTCACTTGTGGAAGCGGGGACGCTTACGGATCTAAACAGGGAGGAATTGGGCCACCAAAGAGGGCGCCCATCTCCCTTCACATAGTTGTTTCTATTGTAAACTTCCCTCGCCAGTCTAGATGAGCAGGGCAACTTCTAATAAATAATTAGTATGGTTTTTCCGTCAAGAGGTTAACTAAATAAAAAGCAAAACAATGCTTGTCAGTCAGAAATAAAGCAACAAGTTTCTTGTTGTTGTAAACAAAAAATCATCCAATCTGATAAAAAGGGTGTATTCTTGCTGAAAATACAATGGATGGTCATTTACTTCTCAATTCCAATATCGTTCTCTTTCATTCTCTGCATATTTTGTATTGTGTAACATTTTATTCTCGTGTCAGCCTATTCTATTGTTGCATTTTAAATTTTGCATATAGAATTGTGGATCACTTTCTCAAGAGTTAATATCTCCACAACATTGTTGGTGTCGATTCCCACCCCCTTTGCATAGATCCATAGAATATTCCCTTTGTCATTTATGAAGGCCGCATTGATCCCCGCGGGACCTAGGTTACATTTTGAAGCTCCATCAAAATTTATCTTAATAAAACTACTCAGGGGAGGATCCCATTTGTTCGAAGCGAAAGGGAGAGGGTGCAACTTTCTTGACTAGTGAAGAGTGTTGCAGTGATATATCTCGAGAGATTTAATAATTTATGAATCCCTAGAAGTGCATTGTCAATCCTAGTCTAAACAATGCAGGGAAAGGACAATTTCTTTTATGCTCTACTTGATTCTCTTCCATAATTGGCCTTCATCCATGGATTCATTTTTTAAAATGTGGTGATTTCTTTCCTTCAAGACTACATAGAGTAAGAATTCAGGGAAAAGTTGCCAAACCTAATTTACTATAGGATTGGGTGAGATTGGAGGTCTCCATTGAATAATTGTTTCTTTAAAGTTGGTTCTTCTATGGTCAGATGTCTTGAAGATAATGGCTCCTTGATCCCATAGGGTATCCAACATTGAGCATAAAATGAGAAGATGTTATGTGGATTCCCTTTCTTGGAAGCATAAAGGGAAGAGGGCTAGCCCTTGAAATCCATGCTTGGGAAGGTTGTCCCAGGTCAGGATTTTTCCTTTAACCAACAGCCAAAGGAAGAAGGAGACCTTGGACCAGATATTTTTCTTCCATATTTTAACCCAAATTTCTTTTTGTGGTTGTCTTGGATTCCACATTATTAGTTGGTATGTCTCTTTGAGATTATAGTTGCCACCTAGTTTATATCCTCAGTGGAGCTTGTTGTTCCCTTCTTGAATTTTTATTTTCCTTTAAGTTAATTCGTACCAAAAGTTGTCCCAATCTAGCTCTAGGGGAAGTATGTGCCATTGATATTGAGGTATCCATGCTCTCCATTGGTCCTCCATACCTGGGGGAGTTCAGTATTGGTGTATCCATTTTTTTATTGTGGCTCAACATATTATCTCGAAGTGGTAGGAGGTTTTCCTTCGATCACCAAGCCGATAGTTGTTGCCACGCATCATCCCAGAACAAGGTGTTGTTTACATTTCAAACCTTCCAAAAACAACATTGTTGAATGATGTGCTTGTTGCTTCATGTTTCATTCCATATTAGGAATCACACTATGTTTCTCTCAAGACGAACTCGGTGTTGATGTTATGTATTCATACAATATTTCCTTCTCCAAATCAGACGCCATAAGGCATTCTTGTTGTGCATCTAGTGCCACCAAATTTTGGCTCCAAGAGTGGAGTTGAGCAGTTCAAGGTCTCTCAACCACAAGCCCCCAATGAGCTTTGAATGACAGAGTTTTTTCCAAGCTACCAGAGCCTGTTTCCTTTCCTTTTTAGTGCATCCCCAAAGAAAGGATCTTTGCAGGTTGCAGACTGCTTTTAAAATGAACTTGGACACAACTACTTCTACAAATAGATATAGGGGCATGGCTTGGAGAACCAGTTTGAGGAGGACAAGGAGACTAAGGATGTTAAGGGAGAGAGAAGTCCAGTTGGAAAGCTTGTTTTCCATCCTTGAGAGGAGGTCCTCCCAAGATGAATTGCAAAGGCCATTCTCCACAAGAGGTGCACCCAGGTATTTGGATGGAAGGGAGATTCTTTGGGAACCCAAGAGTCTGGAAATATTAAGTTGACTGGCAAGCAGAGTGTTAAATAAAAATATATGATACTTACCTTGATTGATGGAGGTGTCGAAGGCATCCATAAATTTTGAGAGAATGCATTGGAGAGCTCGAGCTTCACGAACCGTCGCTATATCCATCAACATTGTATCATCAACAAACTGTTGGTGGGATATCTCTAAGTCGTCCCCGAAGAATATGAGGCGCTTGATTGAATTATTAGCTACCACTTCCTTTAAGGCCCTACATAGACCCTCAGCCATAAGGATAAAAATAAAGGGGGACAGGGGGTCACCTTTTTGGATGCCTTGAGAGGGAGAGAAGGTTATCAAAGGGAACCCATTAACCATAGTGGAGAAGAAAGTGGAGGAGGTGAGAGTAAGAACCCATTTTATCCAATAAGGTGAGAAACTAAAGGTATGAAGAACTTGTTGAATATATTGCTAACTAAGGTTTTCAAAGGCTTTAGACATGTCAAGTTTGATGAGCATGCTGAGAGTTTTGGAGGACTTTAGAGAGTGAATCATTTCATGGACCACGATTACTCCATCAAGGATTTGGCGTCCTTCCACATAACCAATTTGTTCGGGTGAGATGAGGGAGGGGAGGACGGGATTGAGAAAATTTGCTATGATTTTTGAGATGATTTTGTAAGCCACATTGCAGAGGGATATTAGAAGAAAATTACTAGGATCTTTTGCCTTGTCTTATTTTGGAATGAGAGCCAAGAAGGTGGCGTCCAAGACTGGTAGCATGTTTTTAAATCAATGAGAGTATTCCACCATAATCTAAACATCATGTTTTATTATGGGCCAACATACTTGATAAAAATCAACAGTGAATCCATCTGTTCTTGGTTCTTTTTCTTTAGGCATTTCAATGAATACCTACTCTACCTCCTCCATATTAATAGTTCTTAGGAGGGCTTCATTTTGTTCCCGCAGAACAAGCTTGGGTATGTGGCATGTTATAGCTTGTATGACAGTCCTCCTGTCTACCTATGGTTTCATGAGGAGGTCCTTGAAATAGTTAACCAACTCCTTTTCTATATCCTTGTGATTTTTTAGTTGATTACGTTGGTTGTCTTTGATGGAGACTATCATGTTGTGGTGGCATTGTTGGACCTTAGAGTTGTGAAAACAATTATTTTTTCCCCCCTCCTTCATCCAACATTCTCGATTTTTGTTTCCAAAGGAGTTCTTCCTGTTTGTTGCGCTCCTCTAATTGTGCCTAGAGAAAAGCTTCCTCTGTGATTTGTTGCTTTGTACATCCCTCCAAGATCATGGACTGCTAAATTATTTCCATTTTGTTTTCTATTTCATTAATTTTCTGGAAGATGTCTCCAAATTCCTACTTGTTCCATTTCTTGAGACATATTTTAATGTGTTTAAGCCATTTCTGGACTCGTAGCATGGGGGAGCTCAATTCTGCTTCTACCTCATTTCACCACTGTCGAATGTTATCTTGAAAGGATGGATGATCTAACTCGAAGCTTTCAAATCGAAAGGGTTGATATTTTGGGGAACCTTGAAGATCCACCTCCAACCTGATGGGCCCGTGGTCAAATCCCGATGTTGGAAAAATGGTGATGTCTAAGTGAAGACTTGCAAAAAGGAGGGATTCTAAGGCTAGAAAATGATCTAACGTAGAGGTTACTTGATTATCTCCTCCTATTCGATTATTCCATGTGTAATGGTCATTCATTGTTTCTATGTCTATTAGATTTAATTGTTGGATAGTGTCTTTGAAATGCTGCAAATACCGATCCATCCTTCGTATTCATCCTCACTTCTCAGCAAGTAGGGTGATGTTGTTAAAATCTCCCCCTATTAACCAATGGTTTTCCTTGATGATGTTGTGGATCACTCACAATGAGTCAAGAAAGAGAATTTTTTCAGTGACTACTTGCAGTCCATATACATTGGTTATAAACCATGTTTTCTCTGGTCCTATTAGCTAGAATCACATCGTTAAAGACCTTTGATTTGAAAAGAATCTGCTCATTAGGAATTCAGTCGAGTTCCAAAAAAGATATAATCCCCCTACCTCACTTTGAGCATCTATGGTTATTTCTTGGGAACCCTTCCAGATCATGGGTGCCAATTTTGATATGGTATCACTGCTGCATTTTGTTTCTTGGATCATTTTAATTGTTGGTTGCTATTTGCAAATTTTATCTCTAAGTAGTTTGTGCTTTCCTTTTCCGTTTCGGCCTCTAATGTTCCATGACACTATATTTATGAGGATTTAGGGGGGGTTGGGTGGGAACTTATCTGTCATTGGTGCTATCCATCTTGAGTTTACCAAAAATTCTCCCAGATCTTGTAGTAGTCGTGTGTTGTTGCACCTTCCCCTCCTTTTCTCTTCCTTGGAGACCTTGGTAGTTTCTTTAGAGAGATTAGATTTAACTCTTAGAGTGGACGAGGTAGAGTGATTACCTTTGAGAGGTGAATTTCACCTTTCTTTTGTTCGGATTAGAGCATCCTTTAAGAGCCAAATATGCTTGTCTGGGATAGAGTTGGGTTGTTCCTTTCCCAGGATTCTACAGTGGATTGGAGATATAGATCGCCCAACTCTGTAAATCCTAACCTTGTACAATATCTACTGCAAATAGATATTCAGAAAAGAAAAAAAAATATACAATGGCAAATACAAACATTACACAGAGATTTTTCCCCTGGAAACCCAAACAGGGAAAACCAACATATTCTATATTCATTCATTGTGTTACATTGTTTACAATATAATATACATATAGGAGCCAGCGGCATCCAAAACCCTAACCCAATGACCTGGATTAGTCCAAAACCCTAATTCCTTAACTGGAAATAGAAAACCATCGACAAAAACCATGTGTCGAAAAACCACCTAAATACATGACACGTTTCTCGAGGTAGGTGTCATGTTTCTCGAGATGCTACTACTCGTGCAAAGAATATAACACATACCCAACAAACTCCATCTCCTCTCCATCCTCGGAGTCACCATGATCTTCTTCACATCATGCATCTCCTCCTCCTTATCGATTTCTTTTGGAGTGTTATGACTTGTTATGTTCCTACACTTCACCTACTCTTCCTTATTCTCCCTTGGGATTTGTTCTAACTCGGATATCTTCTAATTTTGCTTTTCTTCTCTAGTATTACTAGTTGGATCCTCTATGTTCTGAAATAGAAATTAAATATTGTTTCTAGTTTCAAGCTACTTATGCCCTTGGGGCCGAGGGACTCTCCTGGACGACATTCTTCTTGTTGTTTCTTTCTCAAAACCCTCTGTTTCTTTTGAGGGGGAGATCAATGTCGAAGGAGGGGGATTATTAAGTAAGAAATATCTGAAAATATGCCCATGCTCGTGACACTTGTTGCATATGAATAGTATGTTCTCGTAGTCTATGGTTTGCAGCCATTCTAAATCTTGGTAGCTTAGGAAGATGGATTCCATAAGGGATTTGGAAATGTTCATGTATATGCAGATCCGAGTATATGATATGTAGTGTTACTTCTTGGTAACTTTTGAAATTTTAAAAAAGAAGCCAAGTGTGTTCCCTATTCCTTCTAGAGTCTTTGATCCAAGAGGTGGCTCTGAGAATGCTCAAAAAATGATAACCTCAAATGCTAATGAAAATTATTTCATTTCATAGAGCTCAATGATAGCTTTCCAATGCAATTTGAACAACCTCAAACAAACTTCGTATGAGGAAATTATAGCCTTTTCAAGTTCGATAAAAACAGGCCAAAATGTCAAAGGACACGTTGCCACGTGGTAGTACAAACATTATGTTTAGATGATGTGGCAGCATCACAGATGGACATGTGGCATCACTATAGGATAATACATGGCAGGATGACACGTGGATTGTATGGACACTGTATGGATGCCACATGGAATCATTGAAAGCATGGCACTATTGGCATGTTTTTCAGGAAAAGAATGTGCTTGTCATTGATGGAAAGAACAACAGTGATGACATTCAGAAGATTGATGGCAAGAACAACAGCATCGATGGTTTGCTTATAACAAGAAAAACAACAATAAGGAAAGCGACAATGATGGCAACGGAAAGCATAAGCTCAGGTGAAGAAGCAAACAATAAGCAGATATCACAGCTCAGAAGAGATAGTGCTTTGCGCTTTCCAGAAGTGCAACTGAGGTCCAAGAGAAAGACTTGCAAGAGAAGAAAAGGTCGAGACCTTTGAACACTTATAAAATCTTCTAAGTGAGAGAGATCAGAAAGCTCAGGAGGAAGAACGATAGTGGTCGTTGGATCACCAATCCCGACTACCCGATGACCGTTAGATCAACGCCCAGAGACCAGAGGAAGCGCAGAAGAGAAATACAGATATGATCCGTTGGATCTGAGTGATGAGGACCAACAACCATCGGATCCAGTATAACTGCGAAGAGGATAATGGGTGAGAGCCATCCTCCAATTCAGTGAAACACGAAATTACGATGAGATATGATCTGTTGAATCTAGAGGACATGTGGCGAGAGATTAACATTTTGTTGATTAAAGAGTCAAAGGAAGGAGGTTCTCTAACCTTTGAAGTCGCGAAACGCAAAATCACGATAAGATATGGACCGTTAGATCATAGAGGGTTTTGGATCGATGATCTAGAGTATTTTGGATATCGGGAGTTAGAAGAGTCGGGGCTGGCTCACGTTCAAACATCTAAAATGCGAAATCACGATAAGATATGGACCATTGATCTGATATGAAGTTCGAGTTCGCAAAGAGGAGATCTTTACCATTGGATCAAGGAATAATCTAGGCCGTCAGATCCAAGAGAAGAACATGTGCCATGAGAGGAAATCCACATCAGCAAGGACAGTTGTAGACCACGTCAGATAGGAACTCGTGAAATCCCGAAATGCAGAAGGTAATCACGACTGTTGAGTCACAGGAAATCTCAGACCGTTGATCTAAGGTGATTGAAATTGGGAGTTCAGGAATTGGAAGAACGGAGGTGCTCTAACCTCCAACATTGCGAGTCGCGAAACGCTCGAATGTTTGGCCTGTGGTCATAGCCAAAGTCACATCGTCATTGGATTAAGGTAGGAGCTAGTGTTTCTAGGCTCCACTTCGGAGTTTCACGAGTTGGGAAAATTGAGGTGACTCACAGTTGATCATGCAAAATTCGTGAGAAGGTTAAAGAAAGGATCATGGAAATATCAAGGCAAGCTTCCCTTCAAATGCTTTAACTGTGGTAATATAGGTCATTTTGCATCTAAGTGTCCTCACAAGAAAAAGGACCAAGACTCTAATGATGAAAAGAAATACAAATTTAAGAAATATAGTAAAAATAAAAGTTTGTGTGCAAACAATGACGACTCCTCAGAAGACATATATAACAATTCATCCTGTGAAGACAAAGTGAATGGTTTTATGCTTATGGCTATGGGACATCTTGATGATGAACACACATGAGGTGACATGGATGACGAAGAAGCTATGGTGGATATGGAAGGTGAATTAATTAGTGGTTTGGAAGAAATTGACAGACTCAGACTTAAGAAGAGAAAACAAAAACAATTGTTGATGCAGTTTAAAATGAATGGTGAAAAACTTGAGGAAGACTTTGCCTTGCTAAAAGTGGAGTTAGAAGAGGCAAATAAAATAAAGGACATTTTGAAACAATAGTTATCAAAGAAGAAAACGAGATGTGAAGCCTTGGAAGAAGAGATAGTAAATACCAGAAAAGAGATGGAGAAGTTTAAGGCATTGTATCACCAAAATCTGTCAAGTATTAAAGCCTCAGAAGGATTAACCTCCATTCTAAATCAGCAAAGGAATCCAAATTTGAAAGCTGGCTTGGTTTATGAAGAAGGATCAAGTAGTGATCAGCCAAGTAACACAAAATCCATCAAGTTTGTCAAGTCCACAATCATTGACAACAACCACTCTACAGAAACAGAGAAAGATAATCAGCCGTCAAGAAGGAATGAAAGAAAAAGTACCAAAACCAAATCTGTAAATCAAAGAAATAATACAAACACATCTTTTGGTCAAAGAAATCATCAACATGGAAGAAATCGACTCGCTCAAAGAAGACAACCATTTTCCAGGTACAAAGGATTTTTCTATGGATATTGTTTTTTCTGTTCTAACTTTGGTCACAAAGCTGTAAATTGCTCTTTAAGATTTAGATATGAGTAATCAAGATACTCAAGGGATAATTATCTGCCACAACAAAGATTGAGACAACCAAGTAACAAACAACCACGGACTACAAATCATGTGATGGTTGGGAAAAAGACGTAGGTTAAGCATAAAAACAGTTATGAACATAACACTCGTTATGATATGTTATTCAGTGAACCAGAATGTTACACATGCCATAGTTATGGACATAAAGCTGCAGACTGTTGTTTAAGGAAATATAAGCCAAATTTGAATCATGTTGCTGAAAATTTCAAGGTTTGGAAGAAGAAAGAAGATGACCAGTGTGGATTAGTTTTCTCAACCCAAAGACAAAATAATCCTTGGTATATTGACAGTGGATGTTCCAAACATATGACTAAAGACAAAAGTAAGTTTATAACTCTAAGTGAAAGCAAATCAGGGAATGTAACTTTTGGAAACGATGCACAAGGAAAAATAAAAGGTAAAGGAATGGTAAGTCTCAGTAATGGCAAAGAAAAAGCTCAAGATGTGTTGTTTGTATATGGTCTAATACATAATCTGCTTAGTGTCAGTCAAGTCTGTGACCGAGGATGTGAAGTTGTTTTTACTTCTAAATATTGTAGAATAAAATCTGTGAATTTAGAACATCTGATTGTAGAAGGCATAAGAACAGAAAACAATGTATATGTATTAAAAGAAGAAAAATAAGAATGTCACTTAAGCAAGCATGATGAAAGTTGGCTATGGCATAGGAGACTTGGACACCTAAATTTTTATCATATAATCAAACTTAGAACCAATGGGGTAGTAAAATATCTTCCAAAGATATCAAAGCCATATGATTTTTTTTGTAAACCTTGCTAAATAGGAAAGCTTACTCGAACACAGTTTA
>JASDQU010589690.1:7638-32055 GCA_032191745.1 Picea mariana
GCTCGATGGGAAACACTTATCCATTCCTCGAAATGGCAAGAATATTATATTCCTTAGAGAGGGAATAATTTCACCCTACATAGAGAATGTTTCGTGATCTAGCGTAAACTATATCGAAGAATAACTAGGAGTGTATTCCATCTTTGTTGAAGAGCATAATATTCCTTTGGAAAAAATTGATTTAGATGATGATATATGGAATATGCACTTTGATGGTTCATGCTCTAGTGAAGGTAATGGGGTTGGTATTATCTTGGTTTCCCCTGCAGGAAAAATTCATAATCTGTCATATAGGTTGGAGTTTGCTTGTACAAAAAATGTCATTGAAATCGAAGCTTTATTATTAGGCATTGAGAATGCCCTTAATATTGGTTGTAGTCACCTTTCATTTTTCAAAAATTCCGAGCTTGTTGTGAACCTGATATGTAAGATATGATCTCCTACTGAAAAGCTGATGGAACGATACTCCTAAACTGTTTGGGCACTTGTCTCAAACGTTCTATATTTCAACATCACTCATGTTAAGAAGGAGTTGAATTCAATGGATGATCGGTTAGTTGTCTTTGCATCCTCTCCTAATCAACAACTTTTTCCTCACAGGCCTGATTGTGATTTTCAATCTCTACATCATCCATGTTTTCCTGAAAATGAAGGATCTTGGGAGGCCATCCCTAACGATGGGAGAATTTGTGTTATCATTCGAAATGAACCTCTTAATCCCGAGGAGATAATATCTGTGGGAAATAATAAGATTCCTAAGGGCTTGACTCCTCTTGAGAGCTTGTTTTCTTTGAGTGTTGTAGGAAATAAAGAAAAAAAAAAGGAAGAGCAGTTATGGAAGAAGGTGTTTGAAACCATCCTCCTGAAAATTAGGACATTTGAACCTTCAACGAATATTAAAATAAATGTCCAATGTTCTGATAAAGAAGAGATGAGGTTCATCGGGCTACTCGGTGAATCCCAAAAGTTTTTTTCTTGGTTTTATGAGGATCTTCATGGTTTTGATTTTGGTATTGTTCAACATATTATGAAACTAGCTAGGCAAAAACAAGAACTTGTTAACTCTGCACTGGAAGCACCCTTTCGAAGGTAATTGAGAGATTTCTTAAGGGATTGAATGTTTTTCTTAGCCCACCCTGAATGGGTCTCAATTTGGGAACCGGCCTCAAGGACCACTGATAATATCATAACTTGTATTAGTCTTCGAACTTTCAGGCAAGCGATTATAAGAAATCCCTTTATTTTTCTCAATATGGGGATAATTTTGCAATAGGTTGTAGAGTCACAGTTGAGACCCTTATGTGACAGTCTGTTTGGTTACAAGAGAATCAAGTAAAAGGGGGAAATTTTCACAAAACCACTTTCATTACTAATTGTGATACCATGCCTTACAAATGTCGGTTTTTTAGCTTACTTGATACAGGTACTGCTTTTAAAAAACCTATGCACATGACTCTCAATGAATTGGTTAGTCTCCATCTCTATCTTGATGATGTAATTGTGCATGTCAAGGGACTGATGATTACATCAAATTTCCAAGTGATCGGTCCTTTCCAAATTGCTTTTGTCTTGGATACTAACCCTTATATCTTAAAATATTTACAGGAGCAATTGTTTCCCTACAACACTAACATCCCTCGCTTGAAATATTGCGAGGAACCAACATGAAAAATTCTAATGCTATCTGTATTTTGCTATATACTAGTAGCCTAGCTATGGTTTCAATTTTTGTTCTTCTTTTCTATGCTTACAATACCTTGATTTTTGCCTTCTAAGTTATTTTTTCTTTCCTTGTCGTTTTCAATTGAGTCTTTTACTATTGTTGTTTTAATTTTTGCATTATTACTTCTGTCGTGATTTTGGTCTTTATCATCTTTTAGTGTTTGGGAAAGATAGAATGTTGGATCAATTCTTCCACAGTGACACTCCTGCAAATCATTTTTAGTCGATAACAATCAAGATTACATAGTTTTTATGATGTCTCCTCTGAAGGGCCCTTGAAATTGTTACATATTTCCACTGTTGTCTTATAAGGAATTGGTTATTTCCCGCTTCTTCTTGCCATTTCTTCACCCATTGAGATATTGAGAGAAATTCTATAAGTTTTCCTCTTTAAAATTTAAGAGCATATTCCAGTTGAATGATTATGCATACAATGGTAAAAGCCCCTCATACTTAACTCTTTTCATCAATTATTTCCAAATTTTCGGTCATTTTTCCATGTAATTTTCGGTATATGAAACAATGAGTTCTAAGTTCTAAATCTGTTGCGAAAAAAAATTTCTGTGGAGTCACTAGTTTTTTTACGATTAAAATTGTCAACGAAGTTTTGCCCGCAAATTGTTGCTAAAGCTTATTATTATACAAAAAAAATAAAAAAAAATAGATAATAATAGTAGGTGGCACCCCCTTGAACTATTGGAGATCATATCTGTTCATTTTTTATGTTGTGATGATGTGTGACACGGCTTACATGGTTGATGAAATCTTGTTGTTATTGGTTATGATTTGAGCTTATGAAGTGTTGATTCCTTATGTCACTACACCCTATGTAATTCATTAATGTCATTGTTCTATGTTCTTATCGCACCTGCACAACAAATATGTTAGTGAAATTACATGAAGGGGAGTTTTGAGAGAGGCAAAATAATATAACAAATGCAAAGAAAAGGGACCTAATTCTACAATACTACATGCAAACAATTGGAAGGAAATGAGAAACAATTGAAAAGGGGAAGAATTTAACGCTATCCTAAACTATACTACATGCATGAGAAGACTTCATGATTATTGTTAAACCCTAGCTAGCAAGTAAATGGATATGAAATTTTGATTGGGTTATATGGTTAGTAAGCATATGGTATGAAATGTTGATGGCGCATTTGGCAAGGTAATAGTTCTATTGGTTATGTGAATGGTTGAATTATATGGGACTTAAATTATGTTATGACATAAGTCACGCTATTGTCTTTTAATGTGGTGATGGTTTCGATACATGGTTTGATTAATGGTTAATGAAGAATGTGTTGTCATGTACTGATGAATTAATGCATTATGGGTGGAGGTGAAGTGCATTTACTACATGTCCCCTTTACTCGTTCTATTAGCCACCACCCTAGTAGGGCTATTGTTCGATCTTGTTGTTGTGGTTATGCTCCGAATTTTTAGCAGGGAGGAATCGCTTGGCCAACTCTTGTTTTAAGGAATTCGATTACAGGTATGCCATTTTTTGGCCATTCGTGACTCTACTCTGGTTATGAAATTATTATTGGCTCAGGTGTATTGGTTTGTGTTTTCCTAAGTGTTGCAACTGTGTGAAATTTGGGTTCTTGGAATGAAGAGTGGATGGTTCTTCCTGTAATAATTTTGTGTTCGTAGAGGTTATTGGTATTCCTAGGTGATAGCTCTCTGTTATCATTGTTGGTTTAGTTGGAGGGGTTTTGTTTAGTATTTGGTGGATATATATCTTCATGCACTGTCACTAATTCGAGTCTTTGGATTCATGGGTTTAATGGTCGAAGGTTTTCTGCATCACTATGTTTTGTTCACTTCGACATTGGTTGATTTCACCACTAAGAGTGATGAAATGGGTTCTCCTGTTCTTACTTGGCCCTGTATTCACCTTCGTGCTATGGTTGTTTGATAGAAGGGCACGAGGGTTATACCTTGTGTGCATTAACTAACCTTTTCCAGGCTGAACTAGAGCCCCACCTTTCAGTTATGGCCCCCTGTCATGGATTTGTACCCATCCATGAATGAGTCGTGGTTCTTCCTGTATGCACCATGGCCTCGGAGTTCTCACCATTACAAAGAGTGGCTCTTCTCTCCCTGTGTTGGCTATAGAACAAACCTTATCCCTCTAGTCTGAAAATTGATAGAGAAGACCAGCCTAGCCTGTTGGTCTTACGACTTGGTTATAGTTGGTTGGTGATATAATTGTTGACTAGTTTGAGCACATACTTGACCCGTTTGTCGTGTGATAGTCGGGTTTGTTATAGTCACTGACTATAATATAACACTGGAAAAATATACATTTCCTATTGCACTTTCAAAGTACACAGTTACGCTCCTTATGATAATAACTCAGTATTGTTAATGGAGAAGGCCTTTGCCCCAATTCGAATTGATGTGTGGGTATGCGTAGGGCCACAACTTGTTAGGTTGATTGATTTTTTAAGACAATGGTGAATTGTTTTGTTGATACATAGTCATAGGTATTTTCACTAATGATTATTTGGATGATTAGCTGGCATTGGTTACAACTCATGCATGTCACGTTGTGTGGATAGTGTTTTGCAAAATGAAATAATAGTCATGGTAACTTTGTTTTTCTTTGGGGCTGAATTATTATTGAAATGGATGACTCTAGAAAACATATCCACTGCATCCTTATGTTTGTTCAATTGTATAAGCCTGAGTTTGCATAGCATGGTCAATTGCGCTGTGAATAAATCGAAGCAATATTGTATTAAGTCGATGGCTCATCCCGATGGTTTGAGTTATTGTTGTGACTTTGTGTTTGTTGTGTTAAGTGGAAATGTTTCATCATGGGGTTTTGTTAGATGTGCATTGTGTATAACATAGATGGCTTGAGTTCTCACAGTTAGAGATACTCACAGAGTTTTGAGCACATTTTGTTGCATCCGATCATTTATTGAGAGAGGCTTGTTGTTGATACCTCATTGTGTTGGATGGATGGCCCATATTTTAAGTCACATTGAATTGTTTTTTTTTAAAGTGGAAGAACTACATTGCCTGGGCGAATTACCCTGTGCATAGCTCGTGTCTAAATGGTGGTTGTTGGTTGTATGATTAATTGTCAATTCGGGTGTGGCAATTTGGTCTTGATTATTTTGGTTACTGCCTATATATATTTAACGAATATCATTTCATTTAAATAATAGGCCCGATTGTAGTGATAGTGACTTCATTGTTAATTTGAAAACATGACTTTTGAGTATTATTGTGGATTGAAGAAGTGCATGGGCAGTGGTTGATTTTGATAGTTTACATATTGGAAATGGGTACTCTTCATAAATTGTTATAAAATGCAAAGTATGTGAATGAAGGGAACAAAACCTCTTACAAATTGTGTGGAATACATATTGTCTTGTGGTAGAACTATGTTGGATATTTGATTATGAACAATGAACTAGTTAAATTGCACAGGAATTGTTGATGGTTGATGCATCTCTTTTTGCAACATGTTTTATGGATCACTTAATTAATTTCATGAACAATAATTGTATTTCTTCCCTTGCATGATTTCATTTTCCGCTAATTACAAATCCCATCACCTTCCCATTACATTTTTTCACTCCCTGTTCTGAGATTGATTACAATCAAGATAATTTTGGTGTTAAGGCAGTTGGAAGTGGCAGTGTCTTGTGTGGATTGCAATGATTTTTTATCGGTTTTCTTTTCAGTCGATTGTTGTTGTCATTGAGCAGTGACCATTTCTTTCTTCCTCATTATATCATACATTCTCTCAATACAACCCCCTCACATATCCCAAAACCGTTTTTTCACCCCCTACTCATTGATTAATAGTAAAAAAATTTGTATGGATTGGATTGCATGAATCTGATATATTGTTGAGCCAAATCTATTTCATATTTTTAAGAGTTGTCATGTATGGTTATTTAAAAGACTATTTGCTAATCGATCAAGCATGCAGGATGAGTTTTTTCAGTCAAGCTAGCCATGGCCGAGGAAACAGAGGTAGAGGTAACTAGAACCAAGGCCCAAGAAGGCCCAGGTTCTCCATACATTTTGACGTTGATTCACAAGATCTTGGCCAATTGTTTCATGTCATATTCTTCAATTTGATTGGGTAGCGAATAGTCCAACCTAGGCCTCAAAGGCCTCCTTTCCAAGCCCCGCAAGCCCCTGGTATCCATGTACCTCCTCATGTCTCATTACAATCTAAGGTCCCTAAAAATGATGGATGGCAGGAGATTTTCCACCCGACAGTCTCCCAACATCGTGGCTGGCCCAACTTGTCCTTGCCTATTCCTCTGCCTATTAACCCCATTTTCCAAGTCACCCGTGACCACTCGCCAATACAATCCTCCCATGCTACAAGAGATTGAAAATTGAGGCCCACCATTCCCTTGATAAAGAAAAAGACACTTCTTCCCCTCCCTCACCCTCTAATGGCTCTAACAAATCCATGTCTTCCCGGAAGCATTTGAGGGACGATTTTTCCCACATGATCAACGAGATTATACCTAAAGGCTCTGCATAGTCAAAGGAAAATTCAGGAAAATCAAGAGGTGACAAAAACAATCAAGGAAGGGTTTCATCACAGACTGGGAAATATGGATTTTGATTTTTTATTATATATATTGTTTTATGACAGTTGAGTTCATGGATCTTTGGACAACATGTTTATTTTGGATATATGAGTATTATTTTTGAAATAATTTCAAATTTCATGAGTTTAAATTACCAAAAGTGAATATGTTGATGGGAGACACAAGGAGGTGTGTTTTTCTTAACTAATGGTTATGTTATGATTCTTATGATTCTTATGAACTAAAGGGAGTCACAAGGGGTCCCACCTACTAGTTATTATTTACTTATGACCCTTATTATAGTTATTACTCTTCTCTCTAACTAAATCTAGTTGAGTCTTTTAATTAACTTAACTAATGAATTGGTTCAACCTCTTCAACCAATTATAAGTTGTTAAAATATAAAGGAAAGGGAGGAACAACAGGAGGATAGAAGTAGAAGCATGCTAAGGTTTTCTCTTTGAGTTTATGTTGAGATAGTTCAGTTTTCATTCATTCATATATTCATCACAGCCTAATTCTCTTTTATGATAGTAGGGTCTTATTGTAGACAACAATATTCAGGGTTGAATCAAATCATTCAGACACTTGTTTTTCATAGGTGTTGATCTATATTTGATAATGTGTGTAGACTTGTCTATTTGTGAATTAGTTTTCATGAATGATAAAGGATATTGTGCAGAGTCGAGTGGGAAGCAATCTGTGGCAAGATGATCCAGCTTTTAGAGTTCAGTTTTGGTTTTCTGTCAGAGGTCCTATTGTATGTTCCAATGGGGATGTCTAAGTTTGAATTTCATCCAAGATTTATGTATGAGATTTTGTAAAGAAAATGACTCTTTGGTGAATTGGAATGAAATAAAGGATTGATTTATGTCTCATCTGTCTTGATTATCATCTTGGTGTCTTTACTTCTATTCTTACATTTATTTCAGCAATTGTTATATTTAGAAAATTACATAAAAGGAGAATTTCCAGTAATCTTTTTGTTGATAAAATACTAGCCTAAGCACTCATACTTAATACTTGTGAGTTAGGATGTTATTTTTGTTGGCTATAAACATAGGGTGATATTCTCTTCTACTTTTCTTTAGCCAAGTAAAGTCTGAAAATGCTTGAGTAAGATCATTTCATATATTTTCCTCAACAGACTACCTACTCAAGCAACCTTAAATATCCTACCTCTAGGATCCTGTGATTTTCTATTAGGCATGGATTGGTTAACAACTCACAAGGAGAAAATGAACTATTATGAGAAGACTTTAGAATGTGAATATGAAGAAGGCAATACAAGAGTTTTGCAAGGCATTCGAAAGATAGCTCCAGTTAGAAAAATATCAACACTACAACTCAATAAATTTAGTAGGAAAGGATGCCCCTTGTATGAAATACAAGTGCTTAACTTAGTAGAAAGAAAAGAGAGGAAGCTTGAAGATCACCTGGTGTTGTGGGAGTTTAAATATGTGTTTCTAGAGGAGGTGCATGTTCTACCTCCTAAGAGAGATCCTTTGTTTTAATAGATCTTGTTCCTGGAGTGGTACCAGCATCAAGAGTACCCTGTAGGATGAGCACATATGAATTGGTGGAGCTAAATGTATATTTGAAAGAGATGTTAGATAAAGGGCACATTAGTTCGAGTGTGTCCCCATGGGGAGAACCAGCCTTGTTTGTGAAGAATAAGGATGGTACATTGCAATTTTTAATTGAATATAGAAACTTGAACAAGATGACCATGAAGAATAAGCATCCATTGCCTTGGATTGACGATCTCTTCAATTAGCTCAGAGGAGTTGTAGTTTTCTCTAATATTGATTTGATATTGGGATATCATCAAGTTAGGATCAAGGATGAAGACATCTACAAGACATCCTTTAGAACAAGGCATGGCCATTATGAGTTTGTGGTAGTTCCATTTGGGCTTACAAATGCACTAGTTACATTCATGTGCTTGATGAATAATGTTCTCAACAAGTATTTGGATAAGTTTTTCTTAGTGTTTATTGATAATATTTTGGTGTATTCCAAGATTAAGGAAGAGCATGATGAGCATTTTAGAATGGTGTTACAATTATTGAGAGATAGCCAGTTGTATGCTAACTTCAGCAAGTGTGACTTTTTTCAGAAGGAAATATAGTATTTATTCCACACAATATCAATAGAAAGAGTGGTAGTAAACCCCGAAAAGATCAAGGAAATAATGGATTGGCTTGCCCCTCAGAATGTGCTTGAAATGTGACAAAGGTAATGTCTTTCATGGGATTAGTTGGGTATTATTATATATTCATTAAGGTATTTTTCAATATTGGTCATCCCATTACTTCATTACAGAGGAAGGGGAAGGAATTTGTATGGTCAGTAGAGTGTGAAGCTAGATTTCAACAATTGAAGCATCTTTTGACTAATTCCCATATTTTGAACATTGTGGACCCTGAAAAGGATTTATTGGTTTGTACCAATTATTTCAAGGAAGAGATAGGTGGGTTCCTTGTGCAGTAATAAAAGTGATCAGTTACAAATAATGAAATTTAAATGAGCATAAGAAGAAGTATGTCACCCATGACTTGGAACTCGTAGAAATTGTGCATGCATTGAAAATGTGGAGATACTCCATGCTTGAAATAATTTTTTTCCTAATGACATACCATTGTGTGTTAAATTATTTGTTTGACCGGCCAAGGTTGAATTCTAGACATGCCAAGTGGACGACATTGATCCATGAGTTTGATTTTGAGATCAAACACATAAGAGGAAATGAAAACATAGTGGAATATACACTCAGTCAGAGTGTGAAGACCATGCACTTAGCAACAACAAGTGTAGGACATTTTGACATAAAGAAAAGAATTAGAACCCTCTTGCAAGGAGATAAGTGTACCAGTCATACAAGGGAGGGATTGCAGCAAGAACCTAGAGAGAAAAAATAGTAATGGTATCATCTTGCATTTGATTCACTAATGTTGTATTAAAATAGGTTTTCTATGCCAAATTCAGCAGAGCTGAAGCATTTTATCATGGATGAATTCCATAGGATACCTTATGTGGGTCACCCTGGTTATAAAAAAACATAAAAATAGTAAGGAAATTGTATTATTGACAAAAAATGAGCAACACATTGTTGAATACATTGCCAAGTGTTTGGAGTGTCAACAGGTTAAGGTCGAACACAAACACCATGAAAGACTATTGCATCCTTTTCAAATTACATAATGGAAATGGGATAAAGTCTCCATGGATTTTATTATTCGTTTTCCCAAAACAATTAGACAACATGATGCAATCATGGTAGTAGTGGATAAGTTGAAAAAGGAAGCTCACTTCATTCATATCAAATCTAATTTTAAGGACATAGATGTTTCAAACATCTTCATGAAGGAATTTTTTAGATTGCATGGTTGACCCAAGACCATAATCTCAAACAAATATGCTAAGTTCACTTCCAAAATTTGGAAAAGTTTGTTTGCAGGATTGGCAATGCAGTTAGCATTTAGCATGACCTACCATCCTTAGACAAATGGTCAGACTGAAAGAGTGAGAAGAATTATAGAGGATATGTTGAGGATGGATGATCATGTATCACCCCAAAAAATGGGAAGAATATTTTTCTCTTGTAGATTTTTCCTATAAAAGTGGTTATCATGAATCATTGCAGATGATCCCATTCGAGGTTATATACAGTAGGAAGTGTAGATTTCCAATTAGTTTTGATAGTCCATTGGACAATATCACACTTGGACCATAAATATTGAAGGAAATGGAATAGGAAATGATCAAGACAAGGAAGAACTTTAAAATAGCCCAGAATAGGCAAATGAGCTATGCAGACAACATGATAACTCATAAAGAGTTGAAGCTGGGAGACCATGTGTATCTTAGGGTGAAAACCAAGAGGAGTTCCCTAAGGATGGGAACATGTGCTAATTATAACCCTAATATTTTGGACCATTTGAAGTCCTAGAAAGAGTGGGACCCATACCATATAGACTTTCTTTTCCACCGACTATTAGAACTCATAATGAGTTCCATGTATTCTTATTAAAGAATTATGTTCATGATTTTAATCATGTTATTGACTGAATTGTTATATAGGTGGAATTAGAGAGATAATTCCAACTTCAACCTTAATGCATGATGGACAAAAGAGAATCATTTCTCCCAAATCAAGTCGTTGTGTAGTTCAAGGTTTAATGGAATCACTTTGGGGTAAATGAGGCTACTTGGGAAATGGAAGATGCCATGAGAGTGGCATGTCCATTTTTTTTCTATATAATTGTATATATATGGTGTTTTACACATCGGGGAGGTACAAACTAAAGAAATAGAGGACCCAGGCTTGGTTATTACAGGAAAGAAACTTGCACTGGTAAGAGGAGGTCTCTAAGGGAATGTATAACAGAGAAGGGACTCCCTTGTGTAGAGGAAATCTAGTTGGGAAGGTGCATGATAAAACCATGGACATGGATGATTTTAGGGGACAAATTTCTCTCATGGGCTAATTTTCCATGGTTTTTCCCAAAACAATATTCACTATTCTAAAAACGATTCACCCAAATTATATAGGATAAAATTATTTTACCTTAACAGACGCCAAAATTTTATACAAACAATATAAAATTCTTAGAATTTTGAATATTTTTATAAAAATATCACCAAACATTTTATAGTTGGCATATGAAGGATTAGTAAGATTCTCCAAGGTTTCTACATTTTAAAACAAATTTCCATCCTTAAAATCATCCCTGCCTGTGGAGGACCCGAGCTTAGTGGGAAGAGGGGAAATTTTGTTGTTTCTAGTGGAGTGAAGGATAGTAACCTTCTTGGACCATTTTCCTAATTGGGAAATCAACCAAATCAATATCATTGTGGTATCATGGCTTGGAACATGGGTGGCATGTTGTAGGAAGTCATACAACAACATAGCCTAAGGTTGGGAGGAAAGGATTCCTCTCTCAGTTAGTTGGATGTTGATATTTCACTGAACAAATAAGTGTTTCAAATTGACATGTTTGATATATATTTAGTGATGTAAACATGTTTCTTTATGGTATAAATGGTAAATGTAAATATTTGTAAGGAATAGTTGAATTCCTTAGTAAAATGGGTTATACATGCTTTTTTTCACTATTAACCCAATAGACTTATGTAACCAAGTAATCAGTGCAAAGGTAGGGTGTATCCCTGTGAATTCTGTAAGTCTTGAAATGGAAATCTTGTAGGATATAAAACTTCATTGCATGGGTGATGACAATAATGGGTGTAACCCCATGGAGTTGCAAGTCCTTGAGTGGAAAGCTTTCAAGATATGAAGAAAATATTCACCTTGAAATTGGTAGTGAGTTGCTCTGAAGTTTGGGGAAAATATATGTGTTGTTAGGCATCTTTAAGCCCTATGAAACATCCTTGTTTTGAAATGGAAAGTTTGCAATATGTGCAAATATTTATCCACGTTTTGGAGTGAAACTACCTTATCCATTTTGGAAGAAAAGGTTGGAGCCAAGAAGGTCCAATAGAACCTTAGTGATGGTCAAGAAGAAACCATGTAATGGTGAAGTATGAAATCAGACTATTATTTTGAAGAAAAAATATGTTTTAAGTTTGAATGATTCATAGTCGTTGATTCAAAGTAGTGAGCATATATGGACCATTGGTTGGATGGTGCTACCATCGGAGTGATCGAGTGTGAAGTTGCTAGGGGAATCTGATGAGGGAGAATTTGAGTCAATAAGGACCATTTATCTATCAAAAGATGGTATTGGTGAGTTTTGGACTGTTGAAACCAGTAATGAGCCTGTCAGAAGAAGGGTTTTCAAAGGTATGGAAGGAGGGTTTAGAAAGGAGTCTGACGAATTGGGAGTCCAAGGACCATTGATCTATAGGGAGGTATCCCGTAAGATATTATATGTTGGATATGGTATGGTTATAACCAAAGAGGTTGGCCTTAGAAACCTTATAGTCGTGTGGTTGTAACCTCCCAGTAAACCCTGACCATCAGATGATGTCAACGAGGATCATTAGATTCATTGTAGTGAGCGCCATCACAGGGATTTGATAAGAGTGGTTTATAACACGAGAATGGATTCACTCTGATGGTGAGAGACTATGAGAGTGAACAAGAGTCGTTGATTGTAGAGTGGATGTGATGTGATCATAGTCATAGGATCTTCGAGGCTTCCCCCTAACCACCTCACGAATAGTTGAAGAGACGGGTGATAACCATTGTGTACGTAAAAGGACATAAGGGATCATGACCAGTGGTCTTCGAGTCCAAGGGTCGTTGGATCCCAGGGGATTATCCATCGATATGGAACCATAGAAAAGGGGTTTTGGGTTTTAAACCAACTATTCTGATGAAAATATTCCAAGTTGATTTAGATCATTGATATGGTGATGAGGAGTATTGTTAACCATTCGATGGAGGGCATATAGTTTCCTATATTTTATAATGAGCTCCATGGAAGGATTTTTTTGGTAGTTTGGGGGTTGAATAAGTAATATTCAACATAATTAATGTCGTGAAAAGAAAAGTATTCACTTAAATAGTGATGGACTCAAACCACGAAGAATAATACCATATACTTACCTTAACGAAAGAGAAGAAAAATTAAACACCCCACTAGCCTAATAGGGTTAGGGGGTGTAATGCCCCTGTTTCCCAAAGTTTGTAAATATAACTATAACTGTCCAAGAGACTATGGAAAACTAAATGTGTGTGAATGTTTGATTTGATGAACCTTGTATAAAAGGGTCAATATATAAATTTTTTTTATTAATAGAATTTGAATATGTGTTGCACAATCGCTGAAAGGGGGGAATTTTTCCAAGATAGAACATGGATGCTATGAGAAAGATGGTGAAGGGAAACTAAGTATGGTTGAGATGACCCTCACTAGACCAATACCTACTAGGTGTAATTTCTCAACAGTTCTCGGATTCAGAAATGAATTACCAGCCAGGCTGGTAGTTGGAAGGACATCCTCAAGAATTAATGAGGAGATGGGGTAGAGTACCCATCTATAAGGCTTCCAGACCTGACCACAAATTGTGATTCCAACCCACGCAAGCCTACTGAAGAAGAAAATAAAAGAGGTAACCTGGGGATAGAGACATATATGTGAGATAACAGAGTAGAGAAAAACACTCTCGAGAGAAGAGAAGAAAATATACTTCGATTCTAAAATTGAGAGGAAAATGCTGAGAAGTAATCTCGATATGGATGTAAGAAGCCATGGGTAGGGTTTGGATGCAAGATGATAAATGAGGCTAACAAGTGACTGAGGAAGTGCTCGTGCAGACCTCCTTACTTGGAGCAGATAAAAACAGACACTCAGTTCTCATGGGAGAAGAAGAGTAACCTTTGTCCCTGACTATTGTGGAGCAAAGAGAAAGAATCTCTCTCAGAGAATCATGGTCTATATCGGGCGTCGCTAGTGGTAAATCTAATAGGAGTGGTTGTTCCTATGGTTAGGAGGAAACATGCACGCCTTTCAACAATTGCTTCACATTTTCCAATTCTAATAAGTATTTTCATACTCTATGTATTATATTGAATGTGATGATGAAATGTTTGTGTCTATAATTTAGTCTCTCAATATTTGAATAGTTATTAGAAAATATTTGTGATTTATGTAAACTATTATACCTATATTATCTTTCAAATTATCTCAATTTTGTTGCTATATAGTCACGAGGTATGAATCCATAGGAGAGAGGGGGTATGATCCACTGAAATTCCTAAGTCGTTCCAACCCTATGAAGTTCACCTTAGCAGGAATGTTAAGTCTAAATTCTGTGGGAGAAGGGCATTTTTCTCTTAGACTATTCACCCATCTGACTGAGGTCTCGTTCTCGGGTCCTTAACTCAATTACTAGTAAAGGAGTAATGCTTAGTTCCTAGAATTTCCAAAGTATCCATGTGACCGGGGTCTGGGAACCCAACATTGGTCCAAAAGGGGATAACTCTTTCAACTTCTAGACTTCGAGAGTTGTGAATCCACAATCCTCGAAAGTAGCTGAAGGCCAAAGTCACAAATCAACGAGGATCGTCGATCTAGGGATATTGAATGGATCTCTCTCAGTAATTATATTTGGCGTAGGAAGGGAGGTGTTAAGAGTTTCGACGAAGTCTTACTTTGGGATATTTGGAATGTTCTAGTGCCGGAACTACTGAATTTTGTAGTCGTGAAGTTAATCTAGACTGTTGAACTGGAGGGACACATGTCCATAGATCCACATTTATCCAAGAGTCTAGGTATTCAACGATTTAGAAAAGTGTGAGTTTTTCCCGAAGCTTTGTAAGCCATAGTAAATCTTGGTCATAGATGCTAGGTACATGTGGTGGAATATTCGTCATGGTCTAGAGGGAAAGCTGGGAGACACACACACCGAACTTCCAAAGCCTGAACTACCAAAGTAATGTGGATCGTCGATCATCAGATCCTTCGGGATCCTTACGAGTTGTCGATTTAAGGGACCCACTCTTGACTGCTTGAATAATTGGAAATGCATCATGGAGTTACACATGGTGCCTACTCGTCCCCGTCAAGTGTTTACTATTGAACTAGGAAAGTTGGTTGAAGGGGTACGTGGTAGGCGATCCTGTAGTCCAAAGATTCCGTACTCCAAGGGAAACCGACCAAGAGTTTACAAAGCATGAACTCGTTGAAGTTGTGAGTGTCGAAGTGGATCTCAACCGTTGGTTGAAGAGGACACGTGGTATCATATCCGAGAGTTCGGGGACTTAGGTCTTCACAGGATTTACATTGAGAGGAGTTAGCAAGCCTCAAATCACAGAGCCATGAAGTAACAAGAATGGTAGATCTAAGGATCTATGTGGAATCCTACTGACCATTAGATCGAAGGGCTGGGCAGTTATCAGTCTAAAATGATGTGGCTTGATGACATCATCTGAGGTGACATGGATCGGCATTACGTGTGCCATGTGTCACCCAGTTTTTGAGGATTCACATACCCATTTCTCCTATTAGAGTATGACATGTTTCACCCCCTATCGAGGACATATGCCACTCTTTAACCCTCGCCATGTGTCAACCTTTGGTTGTGCCCACCTAGCATACGTGGATGGTGACATACTCAGGACCCCAGGAGTTTGGATAACTTCAGATTTTGGAATATTTAGGTTGAGGTACAACATAGGACCAATCAACGTACATCCTTGATCACCGAAAGGCCCAATCCAAGCGTCATGAATTCAGGAGGTTTGAGTATAGGTCGATAAAGGGAGGTCCAATGTCGATCCTTGAACGTCGATCATCGAAGGGATAAGTACACGTGGTGCCATTTTGGGACTTCATGGATTTTGGAAAAGGTGTGTCATGTCGAGATCGCCCAAGCCCCCACCTTAACAGTAGGATCCTTGTGGAGAATGTAGATCGTCGATCTCCTCCGTTGTTCGACAATCAAAGAAATTTGACAACACCCTTGGAACTCCCAAAGACTGAGAACTTCCGAAGTGCTAAAATCTTTTCTAATGTAGGTTCTTAGCTCCCGATTTTCAGCCCAAGGTCACAAGGAGGACCCCGCTAGCTGGTTTAATCTCTTAGTGAGAGATGTAAACTTTAGGGGAGAAGAATGAGAGGATTATGCTTAAGTAGGGGACCAGAAATGAACCAGGGAAAGAGAAAATTTTATGCCCCATCCATAGAAAGGGTATTTAGGGGTTGGGTGTGTTACAAATTGGTATCAAAGCATGGAAACAACACTCGGCCTACTTGGGCTCATGCACGAGTCACATAAAAATATTATTAGATAACTTATGGGGTAACTCCCTACCTTACCCCCCTTCTATAAGAACCTTGTATGAACCTTTTACTGAAGAGAGGGACGATGCCTTCTACTGTTGATAGATGTTTTGGAATTCTGCACTGTAGATTGCTAATGTTTCCAAGTAAATAACTGCATTTACCTTGAAATGATATGTGTTTTTCATAAATTGGTAGATTAGTAACTAACAGAAAAAAAATTTATCAGCACTTAAGAAGTCAGTGAACAAAAGGAGAAATACCATTTAAAGGATGGTGACACATCAGGATTTGGGGGAGAGCTCCCACAATAGAAAGGAATAATCTGATGAAAGGATGATGGTGAAAACCCCTCCAAATCTGGCCAAAATTGTAAGAAGCCTCATGGAAGAATTACAAAGTTATAAGGGTGAAAATGAAAGGATGATCAAGGAGCATGAAAACAAGATATAAATTAATGCATTCCTACTACAAAGTCTATTAGATATACAAAGGCAATTGCAACATGCTCCAACTGCCAATCATGTGGACAAGCATCATACTAAGAAAACTCCAAGTCCACCTTATATAAAAAATCATGGTCCTGAAAGTGGCCACACCAAGAGGAGCACCTGAAAGAAGGCCCAACATGGAGCCAATGTAAATTCAATGGAAGATTCCTCTAGTGAGGACGCTAAAAACTACAAGGAATCTTCTAGTGATAAAACTAGTTCCCATTATCAGACAAGAGGAAAGAAGAGGAATCATTCCAAGATTCGTGACCCTAAGGAATTCAAGAAAGAAAAGCCGCCCACCTTTGATGAAGATATTAAGAAGGGGGAATAAGAAAAAGTTTGGCTACTTGACTTGAAGAAGTACTTCAGAGTCCATGACTACTCTGAAAACTTAAAGGATCAGATAGACATTTTCAACCTAAATGGGAAAGCTTCCATTTGGTGGGAATACCTTAGGAATGTGAAAGGAGTCCATGAGAAGGACTTGTCATGGAAACAATTTGAGAAATACTTCAAGAAGAAGTACTTGTCAGAAAAGTACTTTGATGGGAAGTGTTAGCACAAGAATTTGCAGCTAGAAGAGGCCTGCCTCTCCATAAGTGTTGTTGGGAAAATCTAACCTACGGACTAGCAAATAGAGTTCAGACTTTGCATGCAGATATGACCGAATAGAAATTAATTTCTACCTTCATCCCTAGATTTAAATCCCCCTTTCTTGGTAAATACATGAAAGATCAACCTTCCTCGTTCCCGACATTTGATGTCGATCCTCCGTTGTGCTTCATTAATTGTTCGCAATACTCCTTCCAAAACTGACCTGCATCCAAGATAAGCAACAACTATGCATGCATACTACTTATATACTAATGGGTTAGAAATCCAAACATATATTGATTGAACTATAAACAGTTCATGAATTGGGACGGGAAAAGCATTTTCTTTATTACTTAGAATGAGTTAACTTACAAAATTTGAGACCGGCCACCGCTCCTCGAACTTGATCCTGGGCTCCTCTTCTTATGTCATTCAACTACTTTGCTTTGAATCTCCTTTGGAACAAGGAAAGGCTAAAGGGTTGGAACAATGGGAATACGTAAATAGGTAGAGTTTCTTTGCTATATTTTTCCTCTTCCAAATGGGACCCCTACCCCTTCTTTTATAGGCTAGAAGGAGCTAGGTATTTGGACGAACCCTCGGCCATGCATGGCCGAGAGTTTCAGTTAACTCACCCATAGATTTTTGTTCCATCGGAAAATTTCCTTTTTTCATGCTTTTGTTAGTCCACGCGGGCTATTTTGGGTCAGCCAGCATGTACACGCATGCAGTAATGGATTAGGGCATGTGGGCCTTTATAAAAGAGGATTTTCAAAGAGTTGTTCAATAGTGCATTGGAAAATAAGGGATATGAGTTGGCCTGATGCCAGGTAAGCATATGTGGTGCAATTTAAGGTTATAACAGATGCCCCCTAATGTGTGAGGTCAGAAGAGCATCTGATGGCCGAAATACACTACCAATATTTACTGATGTGCCAAACGATTGAGCCCAAGGATCAGAAACCAGAAGGTGCCATTTGCAAAATAACAAATGTCTCATCGAGGCGGGCATATCCATGCTCGGGATAAAATATAACCATGGCTACCAATCAAATACATTGTAGATCCATGTCAAATAACTATAAAGAGTAGCCACGAACAATACACAGTGGAGCTACATCTCGAAATAAAAAATATATACATATAGAGTATCCATCTTCCAGAAGCTGATTCGGCCTGATGGTTGGAGATGAGATCTTCAGAGCTCGAGAAACAACTTCAAAATCTTCAAAACTTGGGTAGGAGTGTAATATGAGTGTATGGCTGCACTACCCAGAGGTCTTCAACGGCTCATCGGTCATGGACTTGATAATCTTGATGATCAGACTGAAGGCTTCAGTGATTTCGAACAAGGAATTGATTGGATGTTCAGGATGGCCAGGTNCATATTGCAGAGGGGATGACTCAGGCTTAATAACAAACTTCCCTTGGATAGTAGCATGACAAATAATGAGACTCAGATAGCATGGCATTAATCATAAGTCTACGAAGCGGGAGGCAACACAAACTCTCCATATGTTTGGAAGGCTAACCAAACAGTGGAGGACACAACTCTATATAGCGAGAAAAGATTCCTAAGGTCGTACTACATCCCATAGTACGATGAACAAACGGACATATTTGCTTTATCCAACGGTGACTCATTATGCTGCCAATAAAGAAAATACTTTTCCCTTCCTCTTTTTGGGGTATATTTGATTTTTTTTTTGTCTTTTTCAATAATTTTGGGAAAAAGAATAAAGGAATATTACGTTACAATGGAGGAACGAGTATTGCAAACAAACTAGTTCAAGGCACAAGGACAAGACTGATGTTATAGTAAAATGATACTCGAGAAAAATCCTCTGGGGGCCAAAGGTGTTAAGACATAGAAGCAAACTGTTACAAGGCTGGCGTATAAGGTATGCAAACGCGGTTAACAAAACAAACAATGGTAACGTCCTTCGATGTAAGTTTAACGAGCCCAGGGAAGGTAAGCTCGGTGGTTTTTCATATTTAGAGAGTCTGAAAAAACATAAAAGGAGACTCCATTGGGGTACATTTTTCGAAGATAGTCTAGTCGGTTCGAAAAAGGGTAAACTAGCACCGATTAGACGTCGATTCAAAACCATTTTAATGAGTGTGACAAGGACAAGATCACTCGGCTATTTTTTCATTTTTTAGGAGTCTGAAAAAAGCTTAACTATGGACTCCGTCGAGAATGTTCTTCTGGACCAATTTAATGAGTGTGAACGAATAAGGTCACTCGGAAATCTTTTCAATTTTAGGGAGTCTGAAAAGAGCTTAACTATGGACTTTGTGGGGGTTCCTTCTTTGTAAGTTTAGCCCCTCAGGCCCGAAAAAGGGATAAAATTATACCTGAGAGTACTCTTATAAAGAACGGAAGTTCCATAGAGCATACTTTTGTTCATACAGTTGACCGTCCAGACCGAAAAAGGGGTAAACTACCGTCGGACAGACGTTACTTCAAATTTCATTTTAACGAGCGTGAAAGGCCACAAGATCGCTTGGTAATCTTTTCATGCTTAGAGGGTCTGAAAAGGGCTTAAAAGGAGACCTGTTGTTTTTTGGGAGTCCTGAGGGTGAGATCAAGAGCGAAGAATAATCATGCAAATGAGGCTCAAACTCATATTCAGGAAAGACTATAAGGACTCCCGAGCCTACAGTGTTTTAGAGATGGGATGGACACCATAATGCAACCAGGACCTACCTAGGGCATCCATGTTCTGATAAGATCTACCACCAAGTTGTGACACTTCTAAAGTAGATATGATGGTTCTGTGTCACAACCTGATGGGATCAATCTTAAGGCAGAGGAAAAAGAAAACGAGACACAAAAGTCGAGGTAGTAACCTAACCTATATGCTCAAGTTGATTCTTGGAAAAAATTTCATGGACCATAAATTTTTTCTCAAAACTCAAAAAAAATGTCCCAATGCCCAATCAAATCCCTCCCATATAACTCCTGAATCACTCTAAATGGTTTTTGGTATAAAGAAACTGATGAGGGAGGCCAAAAAAGTGACAAAAAGAGGCCAAAAAGTCTATAAATAGAAGTTGGCAGCTCATTATCACCATTGCTGATTTGGAAATTGACTATGGAGCCAAAAAAAACCCTTTGATAAAAACGGTGATTCCGGGAGTTACAGTGGACGAAACGAACTTCCGTTTGGACCAAGTAAGTACAAACTCCCCTATCTAGCTATTCAATTCTTTAATTTTTCTTTTGATTGCATTTTTTGGGTGGGCGTCGACCTTTAAAAGGTCGTCCCTAGGTCCATGCGGGCTGTCTTTGGACAGGTCGCATGTACACTCGAGCAGAGTAAAGCCTACCCGTGTGTACACGCGACTGTCACCTTGATAGCACGCGTGGACCCCATTTTATTGTCAAACAGAACTAAAGAGCAGTCACTGACCCTCCTAAACTTGGTTGTTTTGGCAGGATGTATGTCCACTGGAGGGAAAGGGAGCATGAAGCAATTAGTGAGTTGGTTGTGGGAGATCCGAATGTCGTGGCCGCATTGATGCAATGTGGTTTTCTTAAGTTCTTCCTGTGTCCATTTATGCGAGTGCAACTGAGGCTACTGAATGCCTTGATTGACTATTGACACCCTGATGCAGAGGCCTTTATGCTAGAGGGGCAATCACTGGTGCCCACCACCGAGGATATCAATTTTTTGATTGGCCTCTCCAGGAGAGGGGAACCGGTCAATTTCAGGATGTTTCCAGTGGGGCCGCTTAATATAGCGGACTTGATAGCCCTGTACTGTGAGGCTGGGACTAACCGTTTGAGCTCCCAGGTTCCCATCAGTAAGATCACTAACCTATCACTGCAGGCGATATTATTGCTGATTGGGCAGATTACCGGTTCAACAGCCTTGCACCAGGCGTCTTGCACACAAATGAATTGTGCTATCCAGTGCTTGAATGCACAGATTTTTGACTGGAGCACCACACTACTTGAGTGTATGAAGAGGCAATTGACAGATTGCCGACAGCGGACACAGAGGAACTTCGGGTTCAGGACGATTTTGTGTTCATTCTTCTTTGAGAGAGTTCCGAGTTTTAGTCCTCAGGAAGTGGTACAAGGACATCGGGCCTCTTTTCCTACTATATGTAGATGGGCAGTATTACTGCAACAACAGGGTGGTGGAAGGACCAATGAGTCCTTTGATGATGAATTTTTTGCATGGCTGTCACGGCAGATCCCTCTGATCGAGGATTACCCATATGCAAGGATAGACTTTTCTAGAGATCCTGAGATACCCGTGCCTCCTGGTGAGGAGCGAGGGGAGATGGGTAAGTCTCCACCTTTGTAGTTTTTTGGTTGTATATGTAATTTTTATGTCTTTTTTCTTATATATATCATTTTTTTATATGCCAAAGTATTTGACGGATATATGTTTGTTGCATGAAGATGTGGGACCCATGCATGGAACATGCATCGTCCTTGGCCAGAAGCCACAGCTGTCGCTGCCAAGGGACCAGGAGTACCAAGGAACCTCCCAGCTGGGGAGGCTGAGAGGGTACTTAGACGAGTTGAGCGGAACTTTACTGCACTCACTCACACAGTCCCGATGGCAGAGATAGAGGACCTGCCACCATCCATGCAGCCTCATCTAGTGGGGGCACCTCAGACGTGGGTCCGATTGTTTAGGTGCTTATCCCATGATGTGGACTATTATAACAGGGCCCATAGGCCCTGAACCTATTTAGACTTTTTATGTGCCACGAGCACTACTTGTATATATTTTTTGAGGGCATAACCCCTGTGACTCGTTCTTGGTCCTATTTTTGAGGCGCTTGCATCCATCTATGTACTCTGGTTACTTTATGATGTTATATATGGTTTTTTGATCTTTTGTGTCTTATGGATCACGTGTGTAAAAATGTATTTACATGCTTATGTCAATGTTCTTTCATATGTGTGCAAGATGCCAATCTAAAATTTGATTAGCTAGAGTATCTGTAATTTGGTTTAATCTCCTAGGAACATGAAAATATGTAATATAATCAAAGTTTCATTCTAAGAGATGTACCCTAAGGAATCATCGGTGTAAGGTTGGATCATGAACCCGGTATACTCTGTTTAGCTGAGACACAACAAGTTGAGTGTCGAGATAGACCCAGAGATGAGAGATACCCAATGACAAGGTGTCACGAAGCAACTCAATAACTGCACTATACTCGACGACATTATTTCTGGTGTGACCTAAGTATATACCTCCATAAGATAACAACTGGCCCTGAGGTGTAAATATTACCCAAGATGTGGAGGAAAGCCTCCAATTGTGCCAACTAGCACCATCTGCATACCCAACGAACACCTCAGAATCACTTGACATCCACCAAATTGACAAAAGATAACATCAATGACACGTCCATAACACTTAAAAGAAACTAAAAAGTAATAGTACAAAGACTATACATATGTTAACGTTACCCACAGTGACCTGCCTATGAGTAATACTTCTTGATGTAGAGCTCATTTCTAGGCTTCGCCAAAGCATTCCCTTCAAAATCAACCAGACAATAAGTGCCCCTTTTTAATACCTCTTTTATGATGAAAGGTATGAACCACATGGGTTTGAATTTTCCTGCCCCCAGGGGGTCCTTATCTTGGTCATAGACCAAGACAAGGTCGCCTTCAGAGAAAATGAGAGGACGAACGGACCTATCATACTGACACTTGACCTTATGTTTGTGAGCCTCGTTGGCTAGGGCCACATCACGACGTTGCTCATTGAGCTGCTCAAGGTGTACTAACCGTTCTTCAAGTGGAGAAGTGTCTGGCAATAATTGTACTNACTCGATGGGCAAGACTGCCTCTAGCCCATAAACGAGTTGAAAAAGTGAGAAATCAGTTGCAGTCTTAACATATGTTCGGTAAGCCCATAATGTCGAGTATAACATCAAATGCCAATTTGACTTGGCTGAGTTGATAGTTCACTGTAGAATAGTCTTAAGATTTTTGTTTACAACATCCACCTACCCATTGGCTTGGGGGTAGTAGGGTGATGAATGCTCTTGTCATAATCCAAGATTTGATGTTAATTCAGTCATCATTTGGTTCTGAAAGTGACTGTCGTGGTCAGTAACAATCTCTCTCGGTACGTCGAACCTTGCTATAATCTTGTTGAATAAAAAGAGAGTTGCAGTCTCTCCATCATCTTTAAACGTTGGCATAGCTTTGACCCACTTAGTGAAGTATTCTACAGCTATGATGATATAGTGGTGCCTCCTTGCTGAAGGGGGGTTGCAAGTAGTGTAATCAATCCCCCACTTAGTGAAGGGACCAAATATGATGACAGGAAACATGGTAGCTGGATGTACCCTCATCTTCCGAGAGAAGATTTGGCACGGATCGCACTTCTTGATCGATTCCATACAATCTTTGATCAGTGTCGGCCAAAAGTAACCTACTTGTAGAATCTTTTGGGTTGTTGCCAACCCAGACAAATGAATGCCACAACCTTTGGTATGGAAATCGTTGAGCACAATGACTGCCTCCTCATGTGTGAGACATCGACATAAGATGCAGTCTACACCTCTCCGATACAATGTATCATTGAGTATGAGATAATTCTTAGCCTGATGGCATAAACGTCGATGCTCATCATGAGAAGCAGAAGTGGGGCACTTCAAAGTCTGGAGATAGATAAGTATATCTTCGTACCAAGGATCTGAAGATGTGATCAAAAACATATCTCTCGGGATAGGCGATTCTTCAGGCACAACGTCACCTGACTCAACCGGAAGTTCCGAAATAAGCTCTGCGAAGACCAATGACTTTTTGGACTTTGCTAAAATGAAGTCTAAGTCAAACTCCTGGAGGATGACTATCCATCTATTGAGTTTTTCACCTATTACCCGTCGTGTCAACATGTACTGGAATGGATTCACGACAACAATGACGGTGGTCTTGCGAAAAAGAACATAATGACAGAACCGTTGAACAGCATGAACTGCCGCCAACGCAAGTTTTTCAATATGAGAATAATTGAGTTTTGGTCCTATGAGGCCTCAGCTTAGGTAATAGATCACGTATTCTGAGAACAAATCATCTTCTTGAACTAAAACCATGCCAATGGTTGACTCTGCGGCAGCCAAATATAATAAGAAATATTTGTTATAGTTAGGTGGCCGTAGCAGAGGGGCCGTTGTGAGGGCATGTATTAATGCATCGAAAGAGCATTGAGCAACATCGTCCCAATAAAAAGGAACATCTTTCTTCAGTAAGTGCATAAAGCCCTTGATGATTTCGGCATAGTTGGCGATGAA